>JANHGD010001112.1:132916-143507 GCA_027560375.1 Imantodes cenchoa
TTATTTTTAAATGTAAATTTTTTTAAAAAGTAAAATTTGAATTGTTTCATGAAAATTGATTTTTAATGGGATAGCTGGACAATTACTTTCCCGGAGTCACCAACAGTCATTGACTGATATGGGCATCTATAGAATTTGAATGAACGAATAAACAAACAAACAAATACAAGTAGTCCTCGACTTACAACAGTTCCGTTAGTGACTGTTCAAAGTCACAATGGCACTGAAAAAATTGACATACAACCATTTTTTACAGTTCTGACCGTTGCACTATCCCCATGGTCACATGATCAAAATTTGGATGGTTGGCAAGTGGTTCGTATTTGCAACGGTTGCGCTCTCCCGGGGTCATGTGATCCCATTTTGCAACCTTCTGACAAGCAAAGTCAGTGGGGAAGCCAGATTTACTTAACAACCATGTTACTAAATTAATGAATGCAATGATTCATTTAACAACTGTGGCAAGAAAAGTCATAAAATGGGACAAACACACCTAACAAATGTTTTACTTAACAACATAAATTTTGGGCTCAATGTGGTGATAATTCGAGGACTATCTGTAAACTGGGATTTTAACCTAATAAAAAATAGATTAAGTAGCATTCGGGGTGCCCGGAAGCTCGCCTTTCCTGGAATGAAGTTCTTCCATAGAGCTGGATGGCCTCCTCCCTGCTGTTTAGAAGGGCCTTTGGCAAGGGACAATAAAGCCCTTCACTTGGTTCCCATCTACTTTGTTGTTCCTGCAACCTTTTATTCATTTTTACTTGTTATTAATTGAATTTCTTTGTTTTAGTTGTTATGAGCCACCCAAAGTTGTTGGGAATGGGTAGCATACAAATTTGATAAACAAATGCAGTAGGCATCCATTGCAGGAAGATCTAAATACTGAAAAATGCCAAGTAGCAATTGAAATGTCAGAGCTTAGTAACTATTCAAAATTATTCTTGGAAACGAAGGATCACAAGCAGGTGGTCCTGTATATACCTATCAGATCAAATAAGACATAGCAGGTCAAAATCCGTACTTAATAAACTGATTGGTAACTCTGGCAGGGACCACAGCATGTATGTAATATGCTCACTGCACCCAATGACAGTTAACAAGCAAGCCATTGCATTTTGTGCCAACCTTCTGAATGGTCTTTAAAAGTGTCACATGACAGTGTGCCCTATGAATGTTGCAAGATTCTCCTACTTTGGGTAGGGTCTGGTTACAACCAGCATACCAGCCAGAGCTTGGCAAAAGCTCTCCTAGCTATAATTTTCACCTGACCTCCAGCAGTAGTTATGAGATAAGGAGAACCACAAGGAGAGGAACTGTCCCTTAGGTTAAGTCTCAATGAATAAAGAGCAAATAGGTCTTTATGGGGATCAATTTCAGCCTGTTCCCCTGCCACCCCCATCCCCCATCAGATCCTTATAATCAAAGGACAAAGATTTTCCTAGGGGATTCATCTGAATAGAAGACCAGGACACATTACATTGAAGCACAATTTGCTTTATTGACTATTGGAGTCAAACATGGGCCTAAGGAAGGATGGGGTTACAATCAATCTTTATAGACCTATGCAAATTATCGATGGGATTGTATATATCAGCAGGGTAATTTGATAAAAGTAATCCTCAACTTACAACTATTTGTTAGCAATAATTCCAAGTTACATCACTGAAAAAAGTGACTTACTACGGTACTATAGTAGTACTTGCACAACTATCACAGCATCCCAATGGCCATGTGATCAAAATTCAGCAACAGGCATTTATTTATGATAGTTGCAGGGTCCTATATATCATTCTATCATATCATTATCAGCTTCTGACAAGCAAAGTCAATGGGGGAAGCTGGACTTGCTTGATTATCGCATGATTCAGTTACCGTATTTTTTGGAATATAAGATGCACTGGAGAATAAGATGCACCTTAGTTTTTGGGGAGGAAAATAGGGGTAAAAAAATCTGCCTACCAGGTATTCATCTGGCTAGTATCCTTAGTCTGGTCAGCTTCAGCACATTATTTTATCCCCTGGTTAGAGCTTAAAAAAGGAGACAAAGCTCACATCCTCTGTGTAGGCACATCCTCTTGCCTAGGATTTGGCATTGATAATTAAGCAGCAAGAGCAATACAGCTTCTATTAATGCCTGAGGCTGACCTCTGCCTATAAAGTATCTACGTATACCTATTCTATTAAATATGTATCCATTTTGTAAAATATTTTTATTCCCAGTTTGCTGCACTAAGGACATTCAAAATGGCTAAAGCTGAATTCTCCTTTGAGTCAAATTTACTCTTGGTTATTTCACTGAAACACACATGCAGTTTTCTTAGCAATAGTGCAGGCTTGCCATGTTCAATATAAAAATTCCTACAAGCAAACTAATATTAATTCTTCTACAGATTAAAGCAGAAAATAATGAACAAAACAGATAAACAAGGTATTGTTTATTCAAACATTCTTGGACAATATAAAAAGGAAATACTTAATAGTTGTAAATTATTACTGTAATTGCATATACACCTGGAAGATGATTTTAATTGTATTATGAATTACACTCTAGATTAACAGAAACCTCTTTCTAACATATATTTAAAGGTTGAAGAATTTCTACAACAAACAACAAAGAGTCATTCCGAATTCAGTTATTTCTTGCAATACTTTTTAAACTATTACAATAATCTCATAATTCCCTCCAACAGAATGAGAAAATAATAGTTAGAATTATGCATTTTACAAGCTGAACATTCAAAATTATATAGAGATTTTTTTACTTGAAGACTATTGCATTGAACAATTTTCTTTGCCACTTTGTACAACAGACTTCCTATTGCAATACATTGCCAATTGACTAAATGCTACTGGGTTGCATAACTTGTTATACCAGTCCTCCATTTTAAGGTATAATTTTCTGTTATAGATAGAATCAAGTTAAATTACCTATAGGATTGTTACTGTTTCCTCCAGGAAGCAAGACCGTAAGATATACCTCGTGAATACTACATTATAAAATCAAAGACTTCTACATGGAGCGGAGGAAGCTGCTGAATATTGTCATCTGTGTATTAATGGAGTTGTAATTGAGTGGACTAAATCCCACCCACCCCCTTTCAAATTTGAAAGTACTTGGAGTGCTAATTTCATCATTTCTTGCTATAATTCATTACGGTACAGCCAAAAACATTCAATTGGTTGCCCTAAATGTTTGGAGAAATTAAAAATTATTCAGTGGAATCATTGTCTACAACATTGTTTTTCAATCTTGGCAAGTTTCAGATGTATAGACTTCAACTCCCAGAATTCCCCAGCCAGGAAAGATGTAAGACTGGGATAAGGAAGGAGAAAGATTTTATATACAGATTCTTTCCTTAAGCAGTTATATATCTTTTTTCCATGGAAATCCAGTGTTACAACTGTATACTAGTTCTGAATGAAAAGTATTGAGGTTTACCACTCAGACTGTCTTAAATTAGATAAAATATATCAAAGTTTACCTTTAGCTCACATTTAAAAATATACAAAGAGGTAATCCTGTTTTGTCTTAACCGTACCAAGCAATTGTTTGAAGACAAATCTTCCATCCAAAAGCTAATTGTGGAATTCTGATGACTGTACATTCCTGCTGTCATATGACTACATTTCAGGTGCATTGATAACTGGATCACCTTTACAGCTGGTTGCAGCCATTTCGCAGTCACATGACTATGATTTACAATATTTACAATGTTCTGGCCTTTTCAGCCAGAATCTGGCAAAAAAAAAAACAACACCATAGGAATACATGGAGTTGCTTAACAGCTGCAGTGTTTACTTAATGATCGCAGCATTCACTTTAATGATCACCGCAAGAAAACATATATGAGATTGGGTCAATTCACATGGGTGCCTCAGCTTACAATCATCATAACTTAAGACAGAAATTCCAGGGTCTATTATGGTCATAAATGGAATGCCCAGAAAACAACTGCTCCATGTGATGCTGTGTAATGTTATCTCACTTGATGAATGCATAGCAGTAGAAACAACTTTGACTAAATCTCCAACATCTGATGGAGATGGGAAGAGGCATTGCAGGACCCTATTTAACAACTGACTGTTTCTCTCCTTCAGAATTATTTTAAATATGTTCTATAGAAAAAAATAGATTCTGTGGATACTTGAACACAACCAATTTTTTTATCCCTAAGCTTTGTGTTTTGATCAGGGATCATAGAAATATTTCTCTTTAATATGTTCCACCTGAAAAAGTTTGAAAAACCTTGCTCTAATCTTTGAGAACAGTAACCATTTCTTTACAATTCCAATCATTTATAAAAATCATAAATGTATCAGTTTCTAGACATATTTTCATATAAAAGTATAGTTTCCATAAACAGCAAATGACAGTAATAAATTAGGCAGCTTGTTAACACTAACATTTAAACAGTGTATTATGAGAATCTAAAATCGGAAATAGGAAAATGGGCAAGCAAGTATATAAATTTTAGTAGATAGCATTGACTATGATTTTTAAAATAATTTCATATTTAATCTAAACCCCATATTGTTTTACTGTATTACTATGATTTGTAATTTAATATCCAAAACGCCTTCCATTCTGTTCAAAACAAACTAGCTGAGGTCAAGTGTTAGAGAAGGAAAGACAAGAAGGGCACAATGAAAAGGACATAATTGTGTCCTTTTTTTAAAATAAGGGACTATTCATAAGGAAGGTAAATTCTTAAAAAAAAAAAGAAATCTAAATTCTTTTTCTTTCTTAAAAATAAATAGCTATTGCTGGGGTAAACAGGTAAACTGAATGGTCTATAAAAGCAATTCACAATCCACAACTGGCACATGTGAAAAGCTCAAAAAAATATAACAGTGCTTTAATTCAGAACTCAAAATTATGATTCTGGTAAAACTTCATGATCATCTAATTAAGGTCATACATGCAGATTAATCAATAGCCTGAAATAAAATTCAACTAACGAAACTTCATACATTACTCAATCAAAACCAAATCTAAACATTTACTAATTAATTGTTCCAATGATTTAAAGTGTAACATTACATATTTAAATAATATACATGTCTAGGCCCTTTCAACTGTGCTGCAGCTGTACCATCCAAAGTAATATAGGTAGTTCTGGACTTACAACCATAATTCAGCCCAAAATTTCAGTTGCTAAGGGAGATAATTGTTAAGTGAGTTTTGCCTCAATTTACAACCTTTTTTGCCATAGTTGTTACGTGAATCACTACAGTTTTGTGATATGATTATTAAGTGAATCTGGCTTCCCCATTGATTTTGCTTGTCAGAAGGTCGCAAAAAGTGATCACATGATCGTGGGAACTACTGCAAAGGTCGTAACTCTGAAAAACAGTTGTAAGTCACTTTTTTTCAGTGCCATTGCAACTCTGAATGGTCACTAAATGAACTGTTGTAAGTCAAGGACTACCTATATATACAAAGTATACCTCCCTTCCTCCCAAACACACATTCTTTAGTGTCTGCCATATTAAAATTGAATGGTTTAATTTCATAACATACAATTTGAGCATCTTACAATTTTACTCCCATAGTCTACACAATCAGGTCCAATACATTCACAGCAGGCATTGTGAAACCATCGGTATTTGTTGGCACCCATAGAGTCACAAGAGATCTTGCATTGGTATATGGACAGGCAGTCATCGAAGTAAACCACAGTACATATGCGTTCTAAGTGAACAAAGCAGAAGATAGATTTTAGTTTTTTGACCAAGGTTTAAATCACAGATCATTCAAATAAAACTTCTAACAAACTCCTAAGTTATATGTTTCATGTCTCTTTCCCTATAATAATATATTAGATCACTGCTCATATATTTTGGAATAGATATCATATTTGTGTGATTTTTAAAAATAAACTGAAAATCACCATACCTCATTTTAAAAGCTTAAACTTACAACACACACACACACACAATTTCAAACTTTCAACCACAATATTTTACCTTTTTCACTAGAATATGGAGGATGAACGTTGTTTGAAACGGAAACATTGTGATGCTGGGGATGGTTCACTGTTTCTAAAACTGAGACCAAATTCTCATGAGGCGATAGCTCCTCTGCAACGGGAAAGGACACAATTTTCCAGTTCAGGTTAGTGTCGCCGTCTGTAAGTGCTCGGAAAAGGGAAGCAATCGGCTCATGCAGCTCCTCCACAGTACTTTTCGAAGTGGGAGGGGTATCACTATAATTCCGAGGGTTACACATACCTGTAGACAAGTTGACAAGTTCAACAAAAGGTGCCCATAAGAATATTTGAGAAATAACATTAGAAAAGTTAACATTAACAACCTTATAGGCATTTTCAAAAGCAGCTTCTGAAATTAAATTTTGCTGTAACGTGAATTTTAAAAAGCATTTTCTTTTTTTCTCTTTTAAAAAAAACCAGATAGTCCTCAAATTATGATTACAACTGAACACAAAATTTCTGTGACTAAGCGAGACGATTGTTAAGTGAGTTTTGCCCCAATTTATGACCTTGATGGTGATTCAGTTGTTAAGTGAATCACTGCAGTTCTTCAGTCAACAAAAGGTCACATGACCATCATAAATATGAATCAGTTGCCAAACATCTGCATTCTAATCACGTGACCATGCAGATGCTGCAATGGTCACAAGGTGGAAAGGTCATAAGTCACTTTTTTCATTTCTGTTGAAATTTAGAATGGTCACTCAACAAATTGGTGTTAAATTGAAGGCTACCTATAGAGAACTCCATTAGTTCTGTCATAAAAATTTCCAATATAATATACACAAAAATCCATATACCACAAACTGCATTTTAGAAAGAGCCTTTCAGTGAGAACAAAAGGAACTTTTTGTCCTGTTTAGACTGGGGAAGAAGGGACTAAGGATTATAAATCCTGTTTATCTTCTACAACCATCTGGATCTTTGATCCAGATGCTTTTTAACTCAGCAACTGCAACAAACAATACCACAGTATCAATGTAACCCGATTCCCTCCGTTCAAAAAAGGATGGGAAGACATGGAGATGGCATAGAGCAGTTTATTTATTCATTTATTTATTTATTAATAAAATTTATAGGCCGCCCAATCCCAAGGGACTCAGGGTGGCGTACAAAAATAAAAATCGAAAACAATTATACAAAAGACGGAATTAAGAACACCCCCTAACTGCTGAATTAAAGCCCCAAACATACCACAATCATACGGGGCCAAAACATCCAGATGTAATAGTTATTGGCCCCAGGCCTGATGGCAAAGCCAAGTTTTAACGGCTTTTCTGAAGGCCGGCAGGGTCGGGACGGTGCGGACCTCCGGAGGAAGTTGATTCCATAGGGAAGGAACTACAACAGAGAAGGACCTAGTCCGAGGGCCCGCCAGCCGACATTATTTGGCTGATGGGAGAATCCATAACTCTTCTCTCACCCCTCAAGTTGAGATAACAACATGAGGCCCCTGAGATAATCCTATTTTGTTCTGACAAATATCAATTGATAGCCAAGCATTTTCTACTCATATATTTTAGTAGTAGCTAGTCATAAGCAAGAGGTACAGATCAATTATTTGTTTTCTTGTTGGGGTAAATGTACTGGCAGAACACTGCTGTATCGTCCTTTTTAATTTGCTACAGATCTAGCCATCCTTAAAGGCTTATAGATAGTTGAACCTCTCGCAGCCGATATGTATCTGAGATTTTGCCCTTTGCAGAAACTTAAATACCCATTGTTGGACAGAGAAGCATAAACAGTATAGCAAAAATGAACAATGCTCTATTTTTCATTTGTATCAAAAACCTCAGAAACAACCAGATAGAAGGCAAGGAAGATCTTACTTTAGCAACAAGCTTTCATAAATGGTCTGCACATATCTGACTAGCTGCTATGCCAAACATAACAAACTATGCTTCAATAGATAGGAATAAATTTAGTATACTTTTATGGTTCCCACAAGTATCCTTTTTGCAGAAACAGCCAATTCTTCTACAGAACTGCAAGCATCCGGCTGAATGAGAAACTTCTGAACAGCAAGAAGGATGTTTTTCCCTGATACCAGGAGAGTTTGAGTTGCTCGCACCATCTCCTTCTCAAGGACCTCATCGTCAGATTCTTCAGCCAGCCTAGAATGGGACAAAAGATGTGGCACTTAGCTCAATTAATGGGAGCTGGTACTGTAAACAAAACCAGTCTTTGAGGTCACGCACATATCCCGCATGTAGCGTTGTTCTGCACAGCTTCTTTTTGAGTTGCAAACCTACATTTCCTTCCTATAATGTATAAATTACTTGATGGTTCACTTGAGCCCACAATTCACAATTAAATACCTTATATTTTAAAATAAATATTACCTTCTAGCAATACAGCCAAGTTCTTCCGTAGCTTTTGCTAATTCTTCTGCAGTTGTCTCTAAATTGGCAAAAGCTTCATGGGTAATTTCTCTCTGCTCAATTGCTATTATTAAATTGTAAAGTTCAGCAATCATGGGCAAAATAATTCTATGCGTGGATTTGGTATAAACAATAGCACTGATGTCATACAGGGAAAAGCACTCTACTGCTTCTGTTTTGGAAATAAAAGACACAATTATCTGAGTTATATTTATTAGGTAAATATATTTAAATATTATGATACATGAATTATAAAGTTCTGAAGGATATTTCTGAGGCAAACTCTTATAAAAACATAATAGAAAAAAAGTCTACATTTTTTGTATCAGATCTCCACAGATATCTCAATTTTAGTCAGCTCTTATTTTAAAAATCTTAATTATTTGTCTGATGGTACTGGCATTTCTGTCAACAGTGGTGGATGTTGAGGGTAGAAAATCTGAAGAGAAATTTTCACAAGAACTGTTAAAACCAAATTGTCCAAAAAAATTGAAAAGCGATTCAAAACAAATCAAATAGGCAATAGCAGGAGTGTTAAAAAGTTAATATTCCTGTGTATCAAATAAGCTCAAAACACTTTAAAAAAAGAATTGTTTTTGCACAACAGATAAGGTGAGCACATAGCATTGTTTTAGCTACATAAACAATATCACTCACATAAGAACACCATGAACAGAAAGAGTTAATAAAATATGTAGTGCTATTTACCATTGGTGGGATTCAAATAGTTTAATAACCAGTTCTCTGCCCTAATGATTTATTCTAACAATCAGTTCACCAAACTACTCAGAAAGTTAACAACTGGTTCTCCCAAAGTGGTGCAAACCGGCTGAATCCCACCACTGCAAGTATTTACCATACTATAGCTAACGAACACTATCAATAAAAGTGTAAACATTTTTTAAATTAAAGAGCTTTTATATATTCACACACACGTTAGCAATTATTTATTAGGATTATCCTGTAAGGTCCTAGAAGTTTCTCCGAGCCACTGAGATGCCAAAGAGAGTGAGACTCGAGATGAGGCTTGCAAAAAGAAGCAGATTTTATTTTTGGCCAAAACAAAATACTGGGTGAAACTATATCCAGAACATACAGACACAATGCATGTACGGAATAGTCACACGTTGGGGAAAGTATGGTGTCCTTTTATACCTTCAGACATCAGCTTAATACCCAATTCTGCCCCCCCCCCAGCCCATGCCTTCCTTGTAGCCCTGCATTGGCCATTCAGCAAGGAACAGGGGGGCTGAATGCTTAGCAACAGAGGGGCTGGGTGCTTAGCAACACAGGTATTTGCCTGATGTAACCCTGCCAAACCATGACATACCCCACCAGGCGTTAGATCACTGACAGAAGCAAATGGCAGATGCAGTTCTAATTCTTAGCAAAGCAATTCTTACAGAAGCGAAATAGCAAGTCATCATTATGTCCCAATAATTCTACCTATTCTACCATTATTATGTCCCTTCAATCTCCAATATTCTCCATTTGCCAAACATTTTAAAATCTAATTATACATATCTAATTATACATGTCCTGGGGCAAAGTTTCATGCATAGTTAGTTATTTATGCATTTTTATCTACCACCTCAGTTCAAATGGAGGGCAGGCAATTTCCAGAAATTAAAACAGATTTTCCATCAATCAAACTTTTACATTTCCAGGCCTAACTGCTTCTCCCTCCTAATATCAGGCTTTTCCCAAAGTTCCCTTCCAGATAATACATCTAGAAATTTCTCTACTTTTATAGATCCACCATGTCCCCTTCTAATACTACTTTTTCATCTTGGAAGTAGGTCTGCTTATTAGGGAGATGACGAACTTAGACCAATGCAGCAGCAATCCTGCATGGGAATCAATCTTATTGAATCCGGTACAGCTGATTTCTGAATAGATAGACATTTGAGTAAGCTTATGTTACACTGCCAGTCAAAAAGGCCTTTTTAAAATCAGCATCTCCAACGACATACATGTTCTAGCAGTTCTCTACTTTACCTGTCTTTGCCATCTTCTCCCCATATGTCATTCCTTGGACCTTGAAAAAAAATCCAGTCTCATAGTCTACTAATTAAAAAGCCCAGCCTGAAAAGAAAATGAAATAAAACACTTGAAACAAGGGAGAAAAAGGAGGATGAAAAGGAATTGCAGTATAAGAAGAAAAAAAAAGACAAAAAGAGATTCTCAAGGTAGCTTTCTTCTTCACCCAAAGAGCAA
>JANHGD010001112.1:157004-182154 GCA_027560375.1 Imantodes cenchoa
GCTAAAACCATCAATGCTACATCTTTAGCTATTGCAGCATTAAATCAAGAACAAATTAAACTTCGACATGCAATTCTGGACAATCGAATTGGGTTGCAAATCTGTAAAAAATATGTGTTGTTTTAATATTTCTGATAAATCCCAGATTGTAAAACTTATTAGAGAGAGATCCAATCTAGAATGATAAATCCCAATAAATAAATGAATAAATAAATAAAGAGAAATTTCCTGACAACAGTGCAGCAACTTGCCTCCAGAAGTTATGAATTCTCCAACACTGGAGGTTGTAAAGAAGGGATTGGATAGCAATTTGTCTAAAATGGTATGAGGTCTCCATGGGGTTGGACTAGAAGGTTTCCAAGGCCCCTTCCAACTCTGTTATTCTGTAAGCAAGTTCTGCAAATATCCTTCAATTTTTTTCAGAGTTAAAAGGCTTTTCTCCATTCAGTATTAGTTCTCTTTTCATTATAATTTTCAGTTCATTCTAATTGCCTCCAGTGACCAGTGTTCAAAGTGTCCTCTTATTATGTTTGTTGCTAATCCACATTTTCTGGGGCAAAAATTTCTTAAATTAAAAATCTTCATTTATTTTAATAAGATTTTAGGAAAATTTATAATTATTATTATATACCATGTTATTTCCTATCAATTTGGCATTTTAGTCAAGAAGTTCTTATGCTTAGATGAAACTTTTCACTAAAAATTGAAGAAAAATCACCCAGTATAATAGTTTGTCTTTCTAAAGGTTCTTAATATCCCAAAAGCAACTTACAATCTATTTCCAGTGATGCTGATTAAGAAAAGAAAGTGTGAAAACTCAGTGCCTTTTTGAAAGCTCAGGGTAAGGCTGACTCCCCTGACTCTAAATCTCCAAAAGCCTTCTATATATTTCCCGTCACAGTAGCAGGCATTTTGCTAACAAAATAGCAGTATATTAATTATATGTTCACAAATAATAGGAATATACAAGTACAATCTTATCATGGAAGTTTCAAGGATTTATTTGTCAAATTGTATAAAACTTCAAAAATGAAAATTTCACAATCACAAGGATTCAAACATCTGTTAGCATGACCAATAGAATTTATTAAACATAGTTATTTACAGTTATTTACATATGTTTCTATCAGGGAATATTAAAATAGACAATATACAATTTAAGATTTCTCATCGAGAGGCATGAAAAAGGAAATAAATTGGACACTGAAAAACTCTCTAAGACCAGGATGTAACAGCTGGTTTTCTAATCTTGTAAAGATTTTAAACAAAATACTCTTTTCAAGTTAAGTCACAGGTATGGCATTGTAGCAGCAGAGCAAGTGACAAATGGCTCTGTGGAGTTAAGACATAATCCAATAAGCACTGCAACAAACTACAATGAAAAGGGATTCATGCAAATTTCTCCGAATGAATGGATGCTGTACAAAGCAGTATATTGGATTGGTAACAAATATTCCAATCAGTTAGGTACCCTGTAGCAGGGGAAAAATTCAACTGAGCTAGCATGCAATACCACTCAGTATCAAATCTTAGCAGTAATGGTGATGAACAAGCAGCTAAATCGAACACCATGCTTTTAAAAGAAAATTGTTTGTACATTACACATAAGAAACAACAACAATTTTGGTCCAATAAACATTAGACAAAACAGTTTTACAATTAAAATATCTTTTTGTACAGGGCTGAACATTAAATATAAGAGTATTTACATTTGCACAATATGTATAAAATAAGTTATTTTAAAAAATGAAAACAATATAACATTTTTTTTCAAAAAGAAAACTGTACAGTTAACCTATAAATTATGTAAGATGAATACTCTCTCATTCTGAACATTCCCACAAACTTAAAAGTTCTTCCACAGGTTTTTATTGTTTTTGTATATTTAATAATAAAAACCATAAGTTTTAAATAGCAAGACTTTTTGGTGGACTTACAGCTGCCAGCGCTGTTAAATCTTGAGTAAAAGACTGTCATAGATAGATTTATTGAGTAGATGCTTTTTGAACCCAGAGACTAAAATAATACCATTTATTAACAAATGGTATTTATATGTGCAATACTGAATGAGATTTGGGGCACATTTCAGAAGGAATACATGGAATATTGATAAAGGCAGTATTCCGTTTTAGTGCTGTAATTTAAGCATCCCACAGTCTTGAGCTGTAACAGCAAGAAATGCTAGCTGTCATATAGGTGTCAATTCAAAGTCGTCATTAACATCCACAAGAGGAACATAGAATTCCTGGATTTCATAAATGCTGACTGATTTATAAGTTGCAGGATCAAGTTCTTGTAGTTTAAGCTGCCATTCCAGTCTCTGAACAGCATTTAAAGCTGCTGCTTCATGTTGCTGCCTCATCAGGAGACATGTCTATTTCAAAATAAATAGAAGAATCATTAGTTACCCCAAGTAAGCTTCTATATAAACAAGCACACTGTACTTCTATTAACCCAAGAATTATTAATTTGGCAATGCACAGGTTGATTAGACTTGTGAAATGATTTGGCCTGATTCTCATAACTTATTCCAAGATTTATCTACAGTTTTCTTTAAAAAATTTAATACTACTACTACTACTACCGTACTACTACCACCACCACCACTACTGCTACTACTACTACTACTACTAATAATAATAATAATAATAATGCAAGTACTGTATTGAATATTAACTTTTAATAATAGTCTCTTGTGTTTAAATAATTTAAAAAATAGTACAATCTATCCTCTAAAACAATAGCACTTTTAGGCCTCAATTCTATATGCACTTACAGGTGGTCCTAGTTCAGCAATTACAATTAGGACCAGCAACCTGGTTACTAAATTAAATGGATTCACATGACCATGACTCTGCTTTCTGGGTTGAAACTGACAAAAGTAGTAATTTCACACTTTTTGGCTTTTGTTTGCCTGCTAACTATTACCTTTGTAATGCTCACCTCAGCACTATGTAATTAAAAAATGCTTATATCATTGGGGAGGAAGGGATTAGAAGAGAATAAGGCATACTTCATACTACAAGGAATACACTTCAAAAGCAATGTACTGGTGCTGACAGCTGTGGGCATGCTTGGCAAATGGCTAGATATATTTCCCACTGTGTGCCTCCTTATTCTCTTCTAACCGCTTAATCTCGTGGCTTTCTGTTCCGTAAAGGGAAACAGAGGAGAGAGATCACTTGTTGTGGAGAAATGACTTGGATATTGACAGGGCAGGAGAGAGAGAGATACGTGAGTATTTCCTCTTTCTTACTTTGCAAACCTGGGTAGGGCAGTGCATTTGGATGGGAAGTTATCAATGAGAGAAATGAAGGCTGCTGATCATGCATATGGCAAAGAGTTCACTCTAGTTCAATATGGCACTGGAAACTGAGGAAAGGTGAGTGGTTAACAATGGGCCTTCCTTCACTAAGGGTTCTGTTGCACACCAACTCCCAAGTAGAGCAGAGTAGTGAGGAGGCTTCTCTCGTCTGCTGCTCCTAACAAGTTCCTTTATTCCTTCTTGTCCACAGGGAGATTTGCATTTGCCTCAACAAAATATCCATTAACTTTTGCGTATCTCTTCCTGGCTGGCCCAGGATCTGAAGGGACCTAAAAGGGCATTTTCCTGGCCCCTTTGATATTATGAATTGCACCCAGCTGGAGTGTCTTATCTCAGCATACTTGCAGAAAGCAGGTCCCCACAAGTGTGTTGGCCAGCCAGTTTAGGTCATACTGGCCATCTTTTTTCTGTTTGGGTGGGGAAAGAGCTACAGAGAAGTTAATTCCGTTACTCCCCATGCAGAGCAAAGCAATTGGAGATGAAGGGATTAAAAGAGAATAAGCAGGCACACAATGGGAAAAGTATCAGCTGTTGCTGAATGCACTCATGGCTGTCAGCACCAGTATATTGATTTTGACCAGTACATTGATGGGAGGAGTTCAATGAAGATACGTACCTTTAATTTGTCAAATTTGTCATCCACATCCTGTAACCATGACATAAATTGCCTTGCATTAAATCGGTCTCTAACTGATGCTTTACTGTCGTCAGTCTGTAAATTAAACATTAAAATTATACCTGTTAATTATAGGCTAATGTCCACTCATTTCCATGCTATGCAATGTCTTTGATATATCTATATGTTTAATGATAACTATAGTTTGTCTGTAAAGGTGATATTATTCTTAGGGAAAAATTTATTTCAATTTAGTGGAAGAATTAAAATTTAAAAATGTGATTTGCTAGACAATCCAGAGAAAACTTTATTGCATAATCTCTTTTCCACTATAGGTAGCCCTCCCTTAAACCTCACAGGTGGAACAGTCAACTCTGTTACTTAAGTGATGCAGTCATTAAACAAAATTTCACTTGAACACACTGGATATATGACAACCGTTCTGCAGCACTTGTTACGCAAATCACCCATTGACGTGAAGTGAGACATCATGTGATTACAACTTCCAATTTTACTGCTGGCTTCTCTATTGGCTTTGTTTATTGGAAGCCAGCTGTGAAGTTTGCAAATGTGATGCTGCGATGGTTGTAAATCTGCACCTGTTATGAAGCACTTAATTGTTAATCAACCTGTATCTTTTTATAGCCCCCTACAGTGTGTCTTCTTCATATGCTATAATAATATAATTTTAATTCAGCAATGCAGCCGGATTTTAAGCTCTATTAATACTCTTCTGACTGTTCAAAAAACATCTGTATTTTTTTTCTATTACCTATAGCCACTTGGCTACATACAAATGTAAAGAAATTTTACATTAGTATCCCCAAGGCCTTCTTAGTAGAATGAATGAATGAATATAAATAAAGAATTTTATGTATTTCTATTTCTATTTATTCATTTATCCAAAATGTATAACATGAAACATTTTAACATAATTGCAATGCTCACCATTTTATAACAATATTTATAACCATTTGCTTAGAAAATCAACAGCGATCATGGTAAAATTTAAACATTCTAAATAACCGTGGTCATCATTTTTAAGATAAATATAAAATGGAGAAAATCTTTAGGGCATATACATAAGAACCTAAGGAGAGGTGTGGTTGATCAAACAAAAAGTCTACCCAACCCACAATGTTTCAATGAAATTTAAGTTATCACAAAAGCAATGGTTCTCCCACTTCTCATTTATAAAAAAAACCACTAGTCAGAAACATATTCCTTTTATTTTTTTAAAAACTAACAATTAATGTATCTTTTTCATGAATTTTAAGCCACCCCTGAAGTTATAGTGTTGACGCCATTGCTGATTATATTTTATATTAACAAATTCCTTAACTATGTATTGCATTAAAAGCATCTTTTTTTCTTTCTTGAATAAAGCTGAAGAATCATGAACAGTGTTATAAAACATATGCATGGTTTTGAAGAACTATATTATTGTGTATCATTGTATTTTATTAATTTTACATAATGGATGACAAAATTAACTATAAAAACATTGTCCATTACAATCATGAATGCAGTCCCTTCCCAAAACTGAGGATCAACACAACAACAGCCCCCTAAAATAGAATGCTACACTCCAGAAATTTAGAGGAACAGGACTAGATCTTTACTGTTTTTCAAAAAGTTGAGAGAAGGGTACAACCTGCCCTTATGGGGTATCCTCAGTATAGCTCTACATCTCCACTCCCTGAAGGGCAAATGATGCTGGTATGGTACTAGCTGAGGGCCTAGAGGTGTAAGGGTCTGGGTGGCAAGAAACTAGCCTTGATCCAACCCTGGCAAGATGGAATGGCTTTATGTTTTTAATTTCTCAGGTCTAGGTGTTACATTATCTTTGACTCTGGATGGGGAAGCACTTCCCTGGACTGAGCTGGTATGCAATTGGGGGGTTCTCCTACACTCATGGAACTTGCTTTACCTCCACAATATCTGGGAGGCTTTGCTTTTGGTCATTCATGCCTTAGTTACTTCTGCTTGAATTACTGCAATGCACTTTATGTAAGATTGCCCTTGAAGAACATATGGAAGTTACAACTACTGCAGAATGTGGTGGCTTCCATAACACTATGCTCCCAGGTTCATCCACATTACAATCCTGTTGTGCAAAGTGCACACTGGCTTCAGTTTCCTTCTAGGTGCAATTCAAAATGCTGGTTATTACCTTTAAAGTCCAAATGGCACAATATTAAGTTATTTGTGGGACTGTTTCTCGTTAAGAACATCTGCCTGTCCTATCACAGTGATGGCAAATCTAGGGCACACTTCCCAGGCTTTAGGAAAGCCTCCTGAACCCTGGAGATGGCGAAAAAATGGCCCAACGGGAAGTTCGGATATGAACTTCTGGTTGGGCTGTTTCGCTGTCCCCAGGGTTCAAGAAAGCATCATTTCTGAACTTTCAATTGGGCCATTTTTCCCAGTTCCCAAGCTTCAGGAGGCTTTCCTGAACCCTGGCGAAAAACGGCCCAACCCATCCAAACTTCCAGGTTGCCCATTGGACTGTTTTTCGCTGTCCCAAGGCTTCAGAAGGTTTTCCTGAACCCTGGGGATGGCGAAAAATGGCTCAAAGGGCCTACCGGAAGTCCGGAGGCTTCAGTGAGGTCTGTGTGCATGCGTGGGAGGGAGCGTGGGGGTGTTGTGCGCATGCATGGGGGCCACACGGGTGTTGTACGCATGCGTGAAGGAGGGCATTGCATTATGGATGTGGGCACATGTACGCTATTGCGCACACTCGCACCCTTTTGGGACCTGAGCCAAAAAAGTTCGCCATCATTGTCCTACCAGATCAGATAGAGTGGGCAGGCTCCAAGTCCCTTCCCTTTAAATGTTGCCCTTTTATTGGACCTAGGAAGTATGCCATTTCTGTGGAAGCCTAATGCCTATGAAATACACCCTTCTCCATGGTTCAGTAGGCCCCCATTCTTTTAGCCTTTCAAAAAACACTTGCTTTCTTCCCAAGTGCTAGGATACAGCGAGGTTGATGGGATCTACCTGTTGTGGGCTGAATGAGAAAATTTAGCTATAGTGCCAGTCTTTTTTGTTTTAATGTATTTATTTTATTGTAGATAGATATTGTTTTATTTTGAGGTTGTGAGCCACCCAGAGGTAGGCTTGAGATGAACAGCTATAGAAATGTTATAAACAAACAAACACATACACACATACTATAATTGTGTCCTTCTACAGCAGGTATGATTGCAATTTGCATACCAGCTTATGCTTGCAAAACTGCCTTTTTAACTATGGCCTCCCCTGCTGTTCTAGCAGGACCCCAAATCACAAATCTTTTGTTTCATAGGCGCTGCTTACCCATCCAAAAACAATACTAGTTATCAACAGATGATCTCAAGACAAACAAACCTCATAAAAGAACACAAAAGCACACAACTTTTCTACTATTTTCAATTAACTGCATGGATATAAACTTATATTCACAATGAGTCAATAATTTTCTTTTTATCATATTTCTTCAAACAACTTTTTTACCTGTGTATCAAGAGGCACGTTATATACTTCAGCATCCAGGAGTACTGTACATGCACTAAAAGGCAAAGTCTGATTTGCTAAAGTTCTTGCTGCTCGATAATGGACTCGTAGTACTTCTTGCTCATTGGAAACAATAAGTTTTTCCTAATTAAAAGACATACAATTTAGCTAAATCATATAATATTTTATTAACTCAAAGATACATCTTATCACTCTGAAAAACTAACCTTTCCCTATAGTAATGAAGGAATCCTGTTAAAAATATACAATGCATTGTATTTTAAAATTCCCTTGAAAAAATGGAAATATTTAGTTCTGACTCAACCAACTTAATAATATAATTTCTTATAATTGTCATTAAAAAAATGAAAACCTCTTAAAAGTGGTGATCAGTCAGTAGACTTTATTACATTCTTACCCTTTCAATACTGTGTTGTAAACGAAGTTTCATCCTTACAACTTCTTGCTGTCTGAAGAGTTCCTTAAGTGGATCAGATAATGATGGTGGTGGTGTGATCTGTGAAATAAATATCACTTTCACATAAATCTGTATATGCAAAAGATTCTGAATATGTAAAAGATAAATTTGATGGGAGGTAAAAATTACAATATTTAAATGGTGGCTAAAATTGGGGCAAAATTGAGTGTGAAAAAATGAAATGCTATATATTCTCTTGAACTTTTAAAAATACAGTAATTTTAAAATACATTGGGACTTAAGGTTGGCTTGATTTAAGGCTTGGCTCTATAAAATTGATCTTTCATACAAGGTTATTCTAAATATCTGCAATCTTGTATCACCAATCCATTAGGCTCCCAAGAGTGTCATCAACAATACACACCAGAAAAATATTACCATGCATTTAAAATGCTCTTGCTAGAAAAATATAAATAGGGAAAAAAAGGTAAATCCAGACAAAAAGCCTATGCAATGTCCAGTTTTCTCATTTTTGTCAGCCTAAAGTTGTCTGCTGTAGCTGAAACCAATCCTGGAAATTTTCCTTCCCTAATGAATGTGTGTACACACACACTTGTATCTACACAGACATAATCAGTAGTCACTCCAAAAAAAATCAGGGCCAGGATGATATACATATATAAAAATACAAGTAATATAACAAAAAACTATTAAATGCAATAAATAACTAATTAAACTAATTAAAATTGCTTGTAAAGTAATATATATATTCATTTTCATTTATCAGCAAAAATGTTACATATACACACACGGACACACCATCATTCTTTCTCTGAAACACAAATCATTGTCACATAGAAAAACACACATGTACTCATGTGAGTTCCCTATTTTTACTGAAAAATAGCAAGAAACAATCAAAAAGACAAAATAAAGGCTGAAGAGAACAAGGAAGAAGGAAAGAAAAGAGAAAGGGGAGGAACAAAACCAACTGGAGATGAGAGAGAAGGGGAAAAGATAACTGAACAAGGAAAGAGAACAAACCCTTATTTAGATATATACTATAAAAAGAGTCAAAGTTTATTTGATTAAACACTCTCAAGTAATCGCTAATCTTAAATTAATTTGCAAACGCAACCAACTTTTCAGCAGTGAAGTTTGCTATTATTTGCACCCCCTGCTTCTTATTTTCTCCTATTTCTTTTTATCAGGCTGTCTTCATACATATTTATGGAGAGAAGTTGTATATCTATGAATTGATATAGGATAAATAAGATGATTTTTCACCAAACTACCATATTAATACATGATAACTAAGCCAATTTGGATCCATTTCTTTGTATAAATGCTGATGAGCTATTCTCACTATGTATAGGAATTTATGTAATTTTAAAAATGGAGGAATGTACTTGAGCAGGAATTGTCAGCCCAGGAGCATCTCCAAGTTGCAGAGCACCTCTGAACAGAGGAATGCAACCATATTCAAAACTAAGTATTACCCTGGAATAATTTAGCCAAAGGTCCAAAGTCAACCAGTTTCGAAAAGATTCAATCTAAGTCTGTTCCTCTCCATCCAGACTCTGACATTCTCCAAATACATGATTTCTCCTGCATCACCTGTTTGATGAGGAGCCAAGATATCTAACTTATATAAATCAGCTGGTTGTACCATGTGCAATTTTTTCATGGTGCACTCAAGGTATCTTTTTAAAATATTTTATTTGCATAATATGCATGTTATATTTGTTAAAGGAGCGAATACATGAATAAAACATGATTATGTCTGCATATTCTGACTGAGTATATTAGCAAGATAAACAACAATATTGTTAACTTACAATGAAGTGAAGTTTTGAAAGCAATAACTAAGAGCCAACAATTAATTCTGTAGTAACTCAAATTGCTGGTTACTTACTGTTGGAATGCATATCTTGCTCAGGGGATTGCCATCTAGGAGGTATGATCCATTGAAGGTTACATATTCATCATAATACTGGGGTGCTTGAGGAATAACGCTACATAGTAATTTACGTTTCTCTTCTATTTTCTTTCTTATATGCAAATATTCAAAATACGGATTTGCTCTCTCTGAACTGTATGGCTGAATCTCTTCTAGTTTTAGGGAGTCTACAACAGCTGCCAGAGATTGATGAGTTTTTTCTTTAGCTTGCATTAAAGATGCATTTATTTGAACAGGCTGAGGAACACGTGACAGCTTTCTTTTACGTGGATGATGTGGCTGAGCATCATCTTCCTCCGTTAATCTTATCCGTCCTTTCAAAGAGGCCGATGAATCAAAATCTCTTTCTGAGATCTGGGAGCAACCAGAAAGGTTCTGCTTACTTTGATTAGCAAGGATATTTGCTCTATTCCTTGTAATTCTTTGAGGAATTTCATAGTGTTGTGATTTGGGATCTTCTACGGCTTCTTCCAATTCTAATTTAATAATTGGACTAAATTTATGTATTTCATGTCCAGTTAACTGTGAATGGCTTTCCAAATTAGGTGGTAAGTACTGTTGCCTTTCTTCCATGGAATTGTTTTCTGCACTGTCCATATTAAAAAAATGTCTATTGTACTCATTTGTAATTCCTTTCAGTGTTCTACCATTTAGATCTTGAAGATCTAGGTCATTTTTATTACCAGCCATATGGGATGAACAGATGTCAACGGAATGGGCTTTTTCACCTTGGAACTGAATGTCAATTACACTATTATCAAGTTCTTCAGTTTGTGACGTTTTATAAATGAGCTTACTTACTGCAGATGGATTTGCACTGGAGTATAAGCGAGGATCATTTGCAACAGAATCCTTTTCAAAATTTTGTGAAATATCTTTAGTAATATTTTCAGGATAAACTGTGATAAGCATATCTGCTTTTTTGTTGTTTGACAAGAAGACAGTTTTTTCTATCTTTTTTTTGCTAGCAGCATCTATGTCTAAGATTGAATTGCTGGTTTGAATGGAACTTTGTGGGTTCTTAATCAGAAGCTCTTGGTTGTTTGTATCTGACAAAGCTACATGCTTTGACATATAAATTGTATCTGTGCTTGGCTGAATCTGAGAAGGGCAACATGACTGAACAGACAGAAATTCTGCCATTTCCTGGGATGTAGGATTTGATACATTTTCAGCATGATGATATAAAGATTCAGAACTTTTCTGCTCTTTCATAGTTTTATTTTCAAAATTAGTTATGGCTGAGGCATTCGTTGTATCAAGCTCACAGCCTGAATAATTTGAACAGGAACACTCACTATTTAATGAAATAAATCTATCCAAAGGCACATCCCATGTTTTACTTGATGGAGTCGTATTATTATGTTCTAAATATGTATGACTTTCTCCTGATAGGCTTGAAGGAGCAGCGTTTTTACCAATTGTATCTAGTGCATTAGGTTTATGAACAGGTCTACTTGGGGATAAAGCAGAACTGGAATACAAGCTGGTCAGTCCATTCTGGGAATCCTTTTCAAGCAAATTACAACATTCATGTTTAGAAAAAGAATTATAACTTTGAACTGAGAGCAAAGTACTGTGATTACTTTCTTCTGGTACTCGGGACTGTTTTGTATTTTCATAAACAGCTGGCATACTGCACCTTCGCACTTCTACAACTGGTCTGCAATCATTTATAACAAATTTTACATCTTCGACTGATGCTGATCTAATATAAGCTGGAGGAAGTCTGTTTAAAGTAGGTGCTTTATTGCGCTCTGGCAACTCTGACAAACTATCATTCTCATAGCTTGCAGGTGATTTGGCACTAGGCAAAAATGGTGAATGTGAAAAAGACATTTGAGAGTCAGATCCTTCAAGCATAAAATCTGAATCATACTCAACAACAGGTCTTGGAGGAGTTACTGTAGTATGACAAGAATCCTCTGAGCTAGCAATTGAAATCATGGATATTGATCTGGAGGTTAGGCCAGTTTTTTCACTTTCCGATCTAGGAGACCTACTTAAGCTACTGTCCAACGTTAGGGATGGTTTTCCACTAGAATTTTTTATATCAACTGACACTGATCTACTGCTGGTAGCATCTTTTAGCTGCTTATCTTTCCCAGAAGCATCTGATAACTCTGAGCTTTTTGAACGAATCAGTTCTTTGTTCTTTGATTCAGTAAGTGAATATTTTATTTTATCCTTATCTTTTATTTTATTAAGTTCGGTACAGGATCGATTCTTTAATCTTTCTTTTTCCTTCTGTTTTATTTTTTCTTTGTGTTTTCTATGCCACTGTTCAATTTCCAGATCTTTAAGACTAAGCATTCTTTCAAAGCTTGTCTGCATCAAGTCATCATTTAATAATCTCTTTTCTTTAGGTCGAGTGTCTTTAGATACTGGTAATGGTTTAGATTTAAGCTTTTCAGTTTCAGGTTTCAATTTAGATACATTAGTTTGTTGCATTTTATCTTTATATTTGTCACGCTCTTTGTATCTGTCAATATCTTTATCTTTTTTATCCTTCTCTCTTCCATCAGGAGTTTTCAGCAATTCATCCTTTGGCTTTTCTTTTAAGAATAAAGTTTTTTCACTACTGCATTTTTTCTCTTCTGCTGTTTGCTTCATGTTTGTAATTACTGAACTATCACGTTCTTTCAGTTTCTCTTTTTTTTCCATTTCTTTTTCTTTGTTTCTATTCTTTTCCATTTTAGAATATTCACTGTCCTTTTCAGAACTCTTGCATTTCTTATCATTGCTAGTTTTTTCTTTAGATTCCAAAAAGTATCTATCATTTTTTTCTTTATCATGCTTCTTTTCAAATCTTTCTTTGATTTTTTCTTTGTCATCAAGCTTTTTAATAGTATTGAAGCTTTTTAACTTATCATGTTCTTTGTTTGCTTTTTCTACCTGTTGAATGTACACCTTTTCCTTTTCTTTTATTTTTTCATTATTTTCAAGAGAATCTGATTTATCTTTTTCTGCTTTGTGTTCACATTTAACTTTTTTCTCTTTATCTGTATTTTTTCTTTCTATTTTTTCAATAGAAGTGTTTCGCTTTTCATTTTTTTCTCTATGATCCTTTTTTTCTTGTTTATCAATGTCCTCCTTCTCTATTACAGTTATATTTGTTGACATATCCCTAACACCTACACAGAAAAATTCTGCTTCTTTATCAAGAAATATGTTATGTTCTTTTGTTTTCTCTTCCTTTTCATTTTCTTTTTTAGTTTTTTCTCTTTCTTTTTCTTCTCTAAAATTTTTATCTTTTTGAAAGCTTCTCTCTTTCACATATTTGTCTTCTTTAAGTAAGATCTTTTCCAATTTAGATTTCTTCTCTGACATTTGAGGGTCATGGTCTACAGTTGACATATCTTCTGCCTCATCACTTTTGAAAAAATTTTCTTTCCAAAATTCTCTATCAAACTCAACATTCCTTTGGACATCCTTGGAATTCTCCTTATGCTTATATCTTTCTTTCTCTCCATCCTGTTCTTTTTTATGCTTATCCTTATCCTTTTCTTTATGCTTCAATTTATGCTTTTTAAGCATTTTCCCCTCCTTGTCAGTCTTCTTCATCATAGTGTCAGAATTTTCAAAGATTGGACTGTTATCTTCATCTTTGGACGGTTTAGGACTGGACTTCTCATTAAATTCTAAAATAAATTCTTTCTGATGCTTATTTTTGTCTCTGTTCTTGTAAGACTTACTACTAGAATTTTCTAAAAGAAAATCAGTATCTGCACTGTGGTCATATCGAATTAATTCAGATTGTGAAGTTACCTCTGATCCTTCGGGAGATAAGCAAATTTTAACATTTTCTTGTTTAACTGTTGAAGACTGTTTTTCATTAATGCCACATGAATGTTTAGGGGATCTACTAGGAGTAATATGGAGTAAGGACAAAGAAGAATCCTCCTTCGGACTAAATGTTTTTCGGAAATTATCATCTTCTTTGCTTTTGTCTAATGATTCTAACAGAGAAACACCCAGGTTTGTCAATCTGGAATGATCTTTTTCCTGTTTTAATTGCTGATTTTCTTTATTTTTGCTTTGATTTTTTACTTTTCTTTTAACTTTTCCTTTTTGTTTATATTCATTATAAACATATTCTTTTTTAGTCTTTGCATCAGAATTTGAAATTTCTGTAACAGTACATGAAGGAGATATTATTTTTTTGTCTTGAAGAATGTCTTCATCTGAACTTTCAGAACTTGAATACAGGACTCTGGAAGGTTTCTGTTTTTTATTTTTAAATGATTTTGGAAATGATAGCTTTTCCTGTGTAAGAAATAAGTTACTTTGTTCTGTTTCAGACATATCTTCTTTTCTCAGATCTTTCCGTGGAATATGTCTATCATCTATAATTTTCTTAACTTCTTCTTCTTCATCATCTTTGAATTCATATTCATCTAGAGTTGATGGAAGAGATGTTTTATTAGAAACATGTTTGTTGTCATTAGCTAGAGATTCTTTCTCTGTCTCAGAATCCATATTGCCTTCTATGCTGGATGGATTTACAGATGGTGCTTCATCAAGATCTAGAATAAAAAAACAGGTTGCTGCTGTGTTCATTCCTTTACTATTAATGGTAATAAATCTTATATATTTGCTATGCATTTTCATTAGCTCAAATTATTGTAGTATATATTAGATAGAAGTAAATATGATACGTGCTACTTTAAGCAAAATTAATTGTATAATAAAACACTTATATTTAACATGGAATAATAGTAATTTGATAGGTATAAACTGCAAATGCAAAAAAACAATTATATTATGTGCTATTTAAGACTTTCAATTCATTTTTACTTACTGTGAACTATTATTTAGTTATGTTATTATTTTCTTACCATGCATTATTTATTGCATTTATGTTCTTTTTTCCCCCTTACCATAGATGTCTTGTGTTTTATGCTTTTTCATGCCATAAGTTTAAGTGACGCGTATATACAATAACAATGATAATTCTATATATACATTAAAAATATAAACAGAAACATCAGAAATACCTGGAACAACAGGAGGCCCCAAAAGGTTTTTTATTGCACTATAATTCTCTTACTATAATATCCCCATTTCTGCTTCAATGACAAAAGCCAGGACCTACAAGTGTAATGATCTCCTCCTTTGGAATAATTATATATTTTACAAAATTAAAATATGTCTTCTTACTTCTGTATCTGTCAAGAAGGATACTTTTCGAAGACACTTGAAATAATCAAACAGACCTATTTTATCCATTCCTATCTCTAAACACTGCAGTTGAAAAAATGTAAACTTTATTTAATTTAATGGATTAACAAAATATTTCCAAGTTCATATTTACAATGTTTATTAATAAATTTTACATGTATACCACTTTCAATTTATTAAGTCAAATTCCCTGGGTTAACTTAAAATTTGCAAGTCCTTTGATGTCAGCATTTAGAGCAACAAAGAACCCATCTTTAACTCCCTACTTGTGGTAGTATTTTAAAATATTACAAAATTTAAACATAGTATAGACAAAGTTAACTTAACATCATTTTTTCTGACCTGAACAGCCATCTTCGTCATCAGAAATAGGAACTTCTCTTTTCAGTAATAGTTCCAATTCTTCTGTTTCTGCTACATCTACAGGTCTTTCTCCATGTTTATTGGCTTGGAATGGATTACCACCATGTCGGAGGAGCAACTTCACAATCTGAAATATTAGGTTCATTGCAATTAAAAGCCCCATTTTTAAAAAGTTTGATCAGGAAACAAACTGAAAAACTAACTTATATTTTTTACTCTTAAAAATGCCCCATGTTATACTGATTCTATCAATGACAGAATAATAGATATGATCAAAAATGTCGAAATCCTCATACTTCTTATATGGAACATGTCATCTGTGATTACTCTAAAGCAGTTTTTGAAGTTGTATTAGATTAATTCTTTTTAAAAACACTGAATATTTATTAGCCTACAATGTTTAAGGGTTTTTAATAATAACCTTATAATCAATTTCTGCAAGCTAAATAAAAATAGGACTAGGCAGAACTTTAAAAACACTGTCAAAGCAAATATTATATCAAAACATGACACATAAAAAGGCCTTGACATAATTTGAAACATGTCATCAAGACAGGTATTTTATCAAAACATGATAGAAGAAGTATTAATGCTTTTGAACTTTAGTGTTGGAAAATACCATAGACAGTTGCCGGGGGAGGGGAGAGAATAACTGATCAAACGGGGCATTGGTTTTACCTGATACACTCCTTCTCGGTGTGCTGAGAGAGAATCAAGGAATGGGTTGACTTTGTCTCATAGCTGATTGGACTGAGTCTGTCAGAACTGTGAGGACACGCCTCCATTACCAAAGGTGCCCAGCTTTTTGCGAATGTACAGTGACAGACTGACATGACTCTGTTCTAATGGTGCCCATCTCCGGACTCAAGATCAGACAGTCTTCAGGGTGGGGCTGGATTCTCTCCCAGCACACCGAGAAGAAGCGTTGTCAGGCTGAAGCCTGTCACACTTTATGCTATTTTAAAATGTATTCTTTGCTGTGGGAATTTGGGAGGGGATAATTGCATGAGGGATGCCTGCATGTAGCCATAACAAATTCCTTCTGGATTGCCAAGGTCATTCTTTGTCTTCACAATCCTGCACCTGCACAGAAGAAGATGGGAGTTTCTGCCAAGTTGTCAGATAAAGATTGATTAACGTGATGGACTTGGGGGTGTGGGGACAAGGGCTTGAACTTTCAACTGGGTAGAGTAACCCCTGGGACTTCAGATTCGGGTTTCTCCCAGATGTGCCAACATGGTTCTGCTAATAAATTGGAACTTTGAGGAACACTTGCCTCGGACTCTGATTTAGTTTTCAATGCTATCTGGAACCCTGACAAGCGTATCAGGTAAGACCAACACCCTTCTCCAATGTACTGACGAGAGAATCCAGGAATGGGACATACCAAAGCTGGCTTGTCTTATGGGTGGGCCGCAGTCTGGTCCGGTGTCCCCTGATCATTGTGAACCCTCTGGAGGACTCGCCTGCCAAAGGCTGCTTCAGCCGAAGCAAAGGCGACCAGCTTGTAATGTTTAATGAAAGGGGATGGAGAGGACCAAGTAGTTGCTCAACAAACCTTCTCAATAGAGGCCTGCATTGCCCACACTGCTGTCATGGCTGCGCTCCTTGTGGAATGGGCCATAACCCGAGGCATTTGACGAGCCTGAATTTTGTAAGCCTTGAGCAATGGAAACCCGTATCCACCGGCCCACGGTCAATGGAGTGACCCTGTTGCCCAGGGTAGAGGGCTGGAAGTACACAAAGAGGGACTCTGTCTTCCTGAAGGAGGAAGTACTCTTAATGTACAGTATATGCGGAGAGCCCTCCTAACGTCCAAGGTATGCCACTGCTTTTCTAGGTCATGTACCAGACTCGGGCAGAAGTCTGGCAGTATAAGTTTCTGAGCCCTATGGAACCAGGAATTCACCTTGGGAACGAAGGAAGGATGCAGCTGCAAGACAACCCTATTGGGGTGGAATATACAGAGGTAATTCCTGAAAGAAAACGCCACCAGTTCTGAAATCCGTCTGGCTGATGTAATGGTCACCAGGAAGGCCACTTTGCAGGTGAGGAAGCGCAGTGTGGCTGACCTCAGTGGTTCAAAGAGGCCTTGGGTAATGAGTTCAGTACCCTGGTTAGGTCCCAGGTAGGGTACCTGTGTACCACTGGAGGCCGTAAGTTCATTGCGCCCCCTAATGAACCTGCACACCATCAGATGCTAGGCAAGGGACTCCCGATTCCCATAAGACAAGACCGAAGACAGGGCTGCCACCTGTCTGTGGATAGTATTGGGGGAAGAGTCCCTTGTCTAGCCCCACCTGGAGGAACTCCAGTATTTGGGCCACAGACACCAATGTAGATGTCAATCCTGACCTGGAACACCAGGCACAGAAGGCTTTCTAGGCCCCATCATATATCTTATTGGTGGAAGGCCTCCTGGAGGCCTATATAGTCCGGATCACTCTGGAGGAGTAATTGTCCCGGCTCAGAAATCTCCACTCAAGTGCCAGATGGTCAGTCCGAGGTGGACCAATGTCGCCTGGCTGATGGATATTCTGTCCGGCGGTATCCTCCATGGTCTGGCCACTGACAGGTTGACCAGGTCAGCAAACCATAGCCTTCTGGGCCAGTGAAGGGCGAAAAGAAGTATCTCTGCCTTCTCTGTCAACACCTTTCGGATCACCTTCGGAATGAGGGGAAGAGGAGGAAAGGTGTACAGAAGTCCTTGGGGCCAAAGACTGCGAAGAGCACTGACCCCCTCCGCCCGGGGTGCCGCAAACCTGGCGAAGAACCTGGACAGCTGTGTGTTGTCCGAAGTGGTGAACAGATCCATGGCTGGAAATCCAAAGTAACCCGTCAGCTCCTCAAATAATGCTGGATGCAGGTGCCACTCTGAGTCTGTGGCCCTGCTGAGCCTGTCCGCCTGTACTTTCATCACTCCGGAAATATGTTCTGCCCTGAGAGACAAAAGATGTCTCTCCACCCAGAGACCCAGCTGTTCAGCCTCTTGCATGAGGGACCAGGAATGGGCACCCTCTTGGCAGATATGGGCCTTGGTGGCCACATTGTTTGTCAGGATAAGGACATGTCTGCCCAACACCATATCCTGCAACTGCCTGAGGGCCAGGTGGACTGCCCTGAATTCCAGCCAGTTGATAGTGAGACCAAGGTCTATCTGTGTCCACTGATCTTGCGCCATTCTGGATTGGAGATGGGGGCCCCCAGCCAAAGAGACTGGCGTCTGTAGTAATAGTACAGCAGTTTGGCTCCTTGAATAGACTCTCTATTGCGATTGTACATCCATTGTAATCTCCTCCCATCGATCTGCAAAGGCAGCCCCCGATGGGAGGGTTGGACCTTCAGTCACTTGGAGCGATGAAAGGGATGACTTCCACCACCATGAAAGGGCCGCTTGGTCCAGAACTGTTGCCTGTTCCTGCCCAATCGATCCTGCTGGTGTTCCTGGCTGGGAATGTAGGACCTTCTGGGGAGGTGAAACCCCAAGCCAGCATCCGTCACTTGAAAGGAGGAGCAGTGAAAATAAGGTGAGGGATGGTAATCCCCTTGCCTAGAGAGAGACAGCATGATCTTTCTCTTGTCTCTCCACCACAATGGGGTCCAAGGATTCTCCAAACAGCTTGTGCCCCTTGAAGGACACCAAGGCTGGCCTCCATTTATGCCTGGTTTCTGACTGCCATTGGTGAAGCCAAAGGGGGTGGCGGGCTGCCACTGATGAACCTATGGCCTTGGAGACAAACTGGGCCGTGTTAAGTGTGGTGTCTGCAGAAAATTCCACTGCTACCAGAAGTTTGTTAATATCTTGGTGCATGCAGATGTCCCCTGCTGGGATCCTCTCTTGCATCTGGCGAAGCCAGAGCAAGGAGGTCCTGGTGACTGCCCAGACAGCAGCCTGGGCCCGTCTTCTTGTCCTTTGCTTTCAGGACCTCTTGTCCTCTGCTTTCAGGACCTTGTCGGGATCGCTAGGTATGGCAGAGGAGGCTTGCAGGACCACAGGGAGAGCCACTGCCGGCAACTGAAGCACCTGAGCGAGCTCTGGGCTCACATTATAAAACTTCCTGTCGGAAGAGGACGGGTTGGGGCCTGACCCAGGAGAGGCCCATTGTCTTTGGACCACGCCAATAAACAATTTTGGTGAGGGGATATCCTCAGCTTCTGTGGTCGGTTCAAAGAAAAGGGGGTCAGTGGGATCAGCCGAGCCCACAGCAGTATCTGGAGCTGTAGAGCCTGCCCCCAGTTGGGCCATATTTCTGGACTTGAAGAGGAGGGACTTAAAAAGAGCCGGGAGAAATAGTCCTGTGAAAACCGGTTGGTCCGGTGTCAGTCCCTCATCTTCGGAAAGCTCCCAGTCTTTTTGTCCTTCTTGTGGGGTGCTTGTTGGCTTTTCCTATCAACCTCTTTCTGCGCCTTGGCACAGAGCCTGGCAAGGGATTTTTCTCACCTGTGTGCATCCTTTTCGGCTGCCTTGGAGCCTTTCTGAGTGGCCGCAGCTCTTTTTTTGGCTTTAGCTGCAGTACCCTTCACCACCGATCCAGCTGAGGAAGTCGGCTCAGGGGCTTGAGTGATGGCCGGTAAGGTTGAGTCCTCGCCTGCAGCCATCACCTCGCGGCTGCTAGTAGCCATCTCTGCCATATCTGCTGGCCTACAAGGCAGGCTCGTTCTCTTTAGAACTCTGCTGCCAGCACGGGTAAGGCATCTATCTCTGTTGAGTATGTCCAGGGACCAGGCAGGGACTCAATTCACTCCCGCAGAAGTGGGGAGGAGGTTCTCAGAGACTTTGGCGACAGCCCCTTCGTCCTGGAGCCTGATAGCCTGTTCGTGCTCTTTTTCAAAGGCTCGGGCTCACTTGACAGCAACGGCTTCTATTGCTTCCTGCGGGATCGGGCTAAGCCCTTCATGCTGGGCTGACGTTGAAGGAGCGGGAAGGCTCCTGTCAGCTCTCCAAGCTCTGGGCATTAGCGGCGTGGAGCTAGACTCATTCAAACTAACCCCGTGATCTACAGTATCTCTAACACTCACGCCGCTCGAGCGGCCTTCAGTGGGCTTGAGCCGAAGTTCTTCACGCTGGAAAGGGCTGGCAGCTTTACCGGTCAGACCAGGAGCCAGCCGATTGCGAGATTGTCTCCTTGGATGATCTTGATGCGAAGAATCCAGGAATGGTTCCTTCAAACGAATGGAGCAATTTTTGATACGTCTGTCCTAGCTGAGGGACTGAATCAAAAGCTGGGGACTGTTGGTAATGGAGGCATGTCCTCACAAGCTCTGACATACTCAGTCCAATCAGCTATGAGACGAAGTCAACCCATTCCTGGATTCTCTTGTCAGCACACTGGAGAACAACCCCAAATTCTTACTTGAAACACAAACGACAGGCTGAGATTATTATATTTTGCCATATTATATGAAAACTAACTCCCTGGAGAAGTCTATAGAACTGGGATAGATGGAAGAAAAAGAAAAACAAGCAGCAAAATTGATGGACTTACATACAATGGCAAAGGGTACATTATTGGAGGAATAGGTTGGAGACAGATTCTCCTGGATAAAATCTATGTGGTTGCTAAGAGTCAACACCAATTTGACCCTTAATAAATTTCCCTTTAGTAGGGCAAGCTTCCATTCCCTGCTTCCCTATAAACTGAGATACCAGATATTGCATACTGTCCATATCTTGCTCTTTACCTTCAAAACTTAATAAAAGAGCTTTTCCCTTATAAAGGTTCTTGAAACATTGACCTAGGAAGATTGTCTATGGGGATTCTCAGTCATCCACGTCATCGGTGTCCCAAAGATGCTTTTTTTAAAAAGAAATTGGACTGTCTGATTTTTCTTGAAGACACTTCACTTCTCATTCAAGAAACATCTTTGGTTCTTCAGAATTGAAGAAGCTTCTTGGATGAGATGTAAAATGTCTTAAAGAAAAATAAGAAAGTCCAATTTCCTTTATTAAAAAAAAATCTTTGGGACACCCATGACCTGGACCCATGAGAAGACCTATGAAGATTCTGTGTTTCCTTTGCAGGCTTCTTTCCCCATTGGCATTATTACTGTATATTTTCACAGATAAAATAGTTGAGCTATATTGTGTAATTCTTCTTTATTGCCAAATATATTATGGTTGTGATTGCATGATTTGAATCTCTATCTGAATAGATACTTTGAAATGCACAGTAAAATAATCACCGTTGCCTTTGCCAGTAATGTTAGTAACAAATTATTCATCTTCAAGGGCCTAATTGATAATATAGGATTCCTTTGCTATATTCTGTTTAGTAAGCTTTGAATATTGAAAATAAGCACATATTATGTATTTAACGTTTCCATGAATGATACCTACCTTCCTATGTCCACTGCTTGCAGAATCATGGAGTGGTGTATCATCATCTAAGCCTTGAGTATTTACATCTGCCCCTGCTGCTATCAAGACCTTAGCAACATCATAATAACCAGCATTACAGGCTTCATGGAGTGGTGTCCAGCCTATAACAAAAGGCAGAACATAATTTAAGTTTTAATGTTTCGCCTTTCCAAATTTTTGAAATGCAGATAGTACAAATATATTTTTATAAATAAGCTTTAAGTAATTTTAAAGCCAGAGTATTGTTTGTTTTATACATTGCACATAAATAGAGTTTGTCAGACCTGTACTTATTTCATTGCATTTATTAAAATCAAAATATGTTATTCTTTGATACTCCACTTTTGGGGTTGTACTAATGCCACATACTCCAAAACTATTTATACCTAGCGGACCTGGATAAAAGTCCTGCAGAAGAGGAATCCTGTCCCATCTAGATTCTATTTGAAAAGAGGACATGTTTTAGTTTCCAGGTAAAACTCCTATTTCCATTTATACCTAGACTCTAGAACTCAAGTGAGAGGTGGGAAGATGACTATTACCCATTTCTCTGCTTCTGAGAAACTCTAATTATTTGAATTCACTGTTTTTAAAAACTTATATTGTAAAGAATCTTACAGTAAATCTGGAATTCAGTTTCATATTTGATAAGGGATCAATAATTTTATTAATTGTAAAATAGATTAGTCTTAAAAGTGACTTCTCATCAAACTTACCTGCAAAATCTTTCACATTCACATTTGCACCAAGACTAATTAATTCTTTAACTTGTTTAACATCACCTCTAATGGCAGCTGTATGTAAGGGGGTTTCCCCTCGTTCATTTCTTTTGTTAACTTTATCTTTTTGGCGTGATGAGGAGCTTGGAGTTTTCTTTTGTGTGGTCACTGTTTGTAAAGGGTGATTTAAATTAGGATCTACAAAAACAAAGTTCAAAGTATGAAATCAGTAAACAAAATTCAAAAATATTGACAAATTAATTATTCAGATATGTAAACACATACTCTACTCCTCATTCTTTTTCTATACACTTTCCATTCTCTCTCTCCCCCACCCCCCTCTCTTTTAGTGTAACCATTAAGGCATCACACTAGAAACCATAAGATGGTGAATTCTAATTCCACTTTAAGAATAAAGCTGGTTGGTTGACATTAGACCAGTCATTGTCTCTTAACTTTAGGAAGCAGACAATGTCAATTCATTTCCAAAATCTTGCCAAGAAAACTGCAGGACTTGTCCAGGCAGTTGCCAGGAATCAAGACTGACTCAAAAGTCCGCCCCCCCCCAACCCCAAAAGGAGGGTGGCAGATGAAAATGCTTGGTATCTCTCTATCCCATTTTAGTATGCAAACCATCAAAAATACAAATCAGATTCAGACCATGGCAGACTAGTCAAGTGTTTGCAAAGATACATTGTTACTTATAGCTTCAATGCTTATCAGTTAACCTTATTAAATGATATAATGCTGAGATTGCTTCATTTTCTCAACTTTAGAAACAAGTGTTGTGAGTCACTGATATACAATAAGTAGAATTAATGCAGTTAATTAAATATGAAACACCTGAATCTAAACTGCTTAATATTAATTGCTGTTGAACCATATAGAACCTAACATTTGTAAACAGTTTATAATCAGAATAAACTGCATTTTTGTTGATACCTGATAGATTAAATTTTAATGTTAGTTTTAAATAAAACTCCAATCATTTTCAGGTTTACTGTATTTAAACTAGCTTGACTTGGAGGGAAAATAAATTACAAAATAATTTGTCAAATTAAAAATAAAAATAATTTAATTGTCAAATCAAACCATGACTCAAATACTTTATTTTACTCTGCAACTACTAAAGATGGTTAATCCACAAATCAAACCCATGTATGTGTATTTAGAATACCTGTCCCAGTACTTAGTAAAGCTTTTTGTCATGAAGGATGCCTCAGGATTAATCATGTTACATTAATTGTCAGAGTACAAGTGAAGTAATTCATTTTTAAAAATAATGTTGACCTATTATCCCACTCATCCCAAATCAGGAATAAATTGCAGTGCAGTTCCAATTAAAATCCAAATGTCCTGCTATGTTACCTTACCCTCTACATGCCTTTGATTAGAGAGTCATATACAAATGGAAAGAGATCTGCTATTACCTGGGCTGTTGTCTCTTGCAGTCATCTGCATAAGAAGGGCCATCTGTTTACGTTCTGACAATGGGTAACCAAAAAGAATGCTAACAGGTGCTGTTTTTTTATTTCCAGCTTCCTTTTTCATTTTCTTCTTTTCTGGGACTTCTTTCTCTGGAAATACCAGTAAATTCGTAAGAGCGGCAAAATATTCCCAATTATAGCAGATTCTAAATAAAATAAACATCTTCAAATTGGGAAAATAACTCCCTAAAGCTGTTATGTTGTTGGAAATCCAAAAACATTAAATATTCCCTCTGCCTCAGTACTGAGTAAATGAGAAGTACATAAGAGCGCTGGTCATAAACTCTGGAGAGTCAGATTCAAATACATGAAGAGCAACACTTTTTACTCTAGGGCACTGATTTAGTCAATACATCTAAGCTCAACTATGCATACAAACCTTATACAGTGGCGATGGTAAAAGAACCCTATTTTATCAGCATAAGCTAGAAATGGATGTATAGCTGGAAAAGTGGTACTGAACTGCTACTTCATTGTTTATACATACACGCACATATACATATATATTATACTATATATTATAGTGTGTGTGCGTGTGTGCGCGTGCGTGTGTGCAGATGGATAATGTAATGGTTACAGCATTGCCTTTGATGTGGGAGACCAGGATTCGAATCTCAGCTGTGTCCTTGAGCAAGACCCCTTAACACTTCATCTGCCTATCTCAAACATGAGAGTGACACAAACTAGGAAAGTAATGCCAGCACAGATGTCACCTGGGTCAACAAGAACTGAGTCAGCTGTTGGGAAACCAGGACAATCTGACAATAAGTGGGTTACTGGAACAAACCCTAAATGGACTAGGTAAGAGAACCTTGAACTGATGAATGCTACTACAACAGTAAACTTAATGAGAGGGTATATATGAAGCATATGAGGGAGGTATGGACGGACAGAAGACCTATATCAACACTAACTGAAAAACAGCTAAATTATCTGATTCTTCAACATAGTGAAGGGAAACTGCTCTCACAGTTTGAAAAAGACCAACTACACATAACATACCAGACTCTAGAAGACCTACTAGATATGCAGCCAACACCTGAAGCTGGAACATCACTGTAATATTCGCCTTTACAGAGCAGAGCAGCTGATGTGAGGCATAAGATCATGGATAAAGTAGCTGTAGTTAACCTTCAAGACCAGTTACCAAGACTCAGTGGACAAGTACCATCCAATAGTATGCTAAAAGATGCCAATGGAGTCTTCACGACAATTCCTATGACACAAT
>JANHGD010001115.1:8255-26937 GCA_027560375.1 Imantodes cenchoa
AACATTTCTATCCTCTTATATGGGGGGGGAGAGAAAGGTGCGTCTTATACTCCGAAAAATACGGTATATACTTAATTCATTTATTAAATTTGTAGGCTGCCCATTTCATCAAGGGGTGACTGTATGCAGCTTACAGCTAATAACTTCTTTATTACAAGTTCCTTAGAAAACATTTTTTTTCCACTTGTTTCAGTGTGTTAGAAATAAACTGATTTTAAGATAAGCCTGCTTGACTTTTGATGTATACTGCATCTACCTTGATAAAGTCATTTCAAGAGCCATGAATCCCCTTGGTCCAATGTTATAGGGAAAGGCTCCCCTTCTTGACTGAAGTGCTTCCAGGCTGGTTGGCAGCACAGCATTTGTTGAAATCACCTATCTTGGAAGACCTAACTACGATAGAAAAAAGCTGTGCCTTCTAATGTAGCTGTCTAGCCTTTGAACCCCTTCAAGTGACCCAGAGAGACTTGGGTTCACAACCTCCTGCAATGGTCCCTGGAATCTCACACATGAGTTTTCAACTGAGAGAACCCCTAGTACCTGCCAAGGGGATTTGGGCTAGCCATCTTCTACATGGGTGGTAGGATTCTCCCATAATGCACTGTAGCTGTAATGGTGAAAATGTTGAGAGGAGTAAGGAAATCTTAGTTTGCAAAACAGGTTTGGGGAAATTTTTCTTCTGAAGGTTCTTTGAAGCAAAGATTCCTCTGAAATGTCACACAGGCCTTCCTTCCTCTACGATGGCTCAGTTAGCAGTAACACTGGACCATTCATTATTGGAACTGATATTTAGTGTGTTTTGGGAACCCTTATGAATATATTTTTTTCTGGGGTCATTTAGGGGGACAAGTAAATGCTGCATGTTTGACTTCTTGGATATCATAGAGAATAATCCAGGTTAAGGATAGGCGCAAGTGTTAAAATATATGATTTGGTTTGTTTCCCCCATCCGTAAACATGCTCTCACGTTGTCAGTGTTAAAGCAATGTTCACATATTTTGCAATGCTTAATGACCTTCTCAAGCTTTTCCTAGAGAAAGGTACTGCTCAGGTGCCAATTTTTTTACCTTTCTCTATGACTTAAATGCATTCATCCTCCTTTGTGGCTTACTAATTTGCAGTATTCCTTTCCATTTAAGAGGGCCATGTATTAGTACTGCATAAATTCAGTTATTTTCCTGTACATCTTTCTATCAGTAAAACAAAACAGTATGCAAAACAGCATCAGCATCAGCAAAGCAGTATGAAACAAGCCTGGAATTCTTTTTCATTTCCCGGTTTTAGCTCCACTTGCCCGCTCCCCAGCTATACCAAATGATAATCTTACCGAGATTGCAGCTATTGCACTACAAGTGAGCAAAAGCTAATCTCCCAATCAATAATTAAGATGCGAGAGAAGGCCACTAACTTACATCATGTTTTTATATGGCCATCCACTTGCCAAGCAGCTCTAATGTTGGATGGCTGACAATATTAAAAAATAATTCTAAAATATTGATAATAAAAACTAAAGAACAACAAATTGGACTTATTAATATACACTGACAGTTCATAGCAGTATCCAGACTCAGTGGCTTATGTGAAACTGTTCATTGCACGCCCAAAAGGTGAAGGGAAAAAGAACACTCAAACAATGAAGGAGCAATGTTATACAATGAATCTTATCCTGTCTTTAGCCTGCAGACTGCAGAGCCTTGATAGACAAACTCAAGATTTGCAATGATGAACAGCTGTTGCTGGAACTCCAACAGATCAAAACATGGAATATTGGGAAGGTATGTGGTGATGGCAAATGTATATAGTATGCATGTAAATATTATAGTGTTATTATTTTGAAGATTTTTTTTTTTTAAAAATCTTATTTACATGTGTTCACATAAGTTTGTGACAGGACTTGGGTTGTTTCATCTGTGGTCCAAGAAATAAATGTTACCACCTGGTTCTCTGTGGGGTTTCTGCCATTCTGTTCTTAAGAAATTTATACAAGTAGTCCTTGATTTATGACTATTTGTTCAGCGATCATTCGAAGTTACGAAGGTACTAAAAAAAATTGACTTACACTTTTGACCATCACAGTGTCCTCAGGGTTATGTGATCAAAGTTTCAGTGCTTGGCAACAGAGATATATTGATGAGACCTACGGTGTCCAGAGGTCACATGATCGCCCTTTGCAATCCTCTCAGGGGCTTCTAATAAGCAAAAGTAATGGGAAAAGCAAGATTTGCGTATCATCTACAATAAAAAAAGGTTGTAAAACCAGATGCAACTCACTTAACAATTGCATTGTTCAGCAATGCAATCCCAGTTGGGGTCATAATTTTTGGTTCCCATATCTGGTGTATTTGGCTGAAGTGAATGGAGGATACTGTAGGTTACTGGTAGTCCTTGCTTGCTAATGATAATTAGAACTGGGAAATCTTGCTAGGCTACATGGTCATAAGGCGTGATGTCATGTGACATATGACAACAGTTGCAGCAGTCCAGGTTGCTATTGTTAAGCAAACCCTTTGCAGCAATCTGCGGTCACAGGATTGCCGTTTCCAATGTGCTCCCAGTTTCCCTATTGACTTTTGTTTGTTGGAAGCTAGCAGCGAAGGTCACAAATGGCGATCACATTATGCAGGGATGCTATGAAAGCCACAATTACAAGGATGTGTAAGTTCCCCTCATTCAACACCATCATAACTTTGGTATCTCAAGGAGTTGACATTAAGGTGAGGTCTACCTGTAGTTCTGTGGGTGGCATAAACCACAATTTTTACCCAGAGACCTGTGGTAAGTGCCTGTATTCTATGTAGTGTGTATAATCTGTCTTCTGAATGCTTTTGTCTTCTTTCAGTGTGAACTTTACCACTGGGTGGACCTTCTCGACAGATTTGATGGCATCCTGGCTGATGCTGGACAGACTGTGGAGAACATGTCATGGATGCTAGTGTGTGATAGGCCAGAGAGAGAACAGCTGAAGGCTCTGCTGCTGTCAGTGCTGAACTTCACTGCCCTGCTTATAGAATACAGCTTTTCTCGTCATCTGTACAGCTCTATTGAGGTGACATGCTGCTATTGAAATAGAATAGATTTGAATAAATAGGATACAGATAAAATTCAAATGCGAAGTCTTGACAGGTTGTGGCTTTAATAAGGCACTTTTGTTTGGAACAGAATTCTTGATACTGTTTTCTTGAGGAAAAGAAGCTGATTGAAGAGTTTAGAAATTAAATAGTTTGCATTTATGTAACTCTTTACCGTAGCCAATGTGTTTCATGTACTGCTCTGCTAATTTTTCATTCAGAAAGTGTGCAAACAGCCAGTATTCAGCTAATTGTAACTAAATGGGAATAGTAATTTAAAGCCACATACTGTCTTCATAATAAAAACAATTTTAATTAGGAATTTCTCTTAATGACAATACTGCAGTCATATCACAAACGAAGGATAGGAGATAATGTTACACTTAAATGGGAAAAATAAAGTTTCTGTTGTTGATCACAATTTTTCAATATATTGATCATTTTGTCCTGGTTTCATCTAGCACCTAACAACGCTGTTGGCATCCTCTGATATGCAAGTGGTTCTTGCTGTGCTAAACTTACTATATGTGTTTAGCAAACGCTCCAATTACATCACACGTCTGGGCTCTGACAAGAGGATGCCTCTTCTGTCTCGGCTGCAGCATTTGGCAGAGGTAAGAGGCTACAAAAGAAGAACAAGCATGGTCTAGTACCTAATGTACCTAATGTTAACTTTTGAAATTTTAATTATGGCTCAGTATATTAAATACCAATAATGTCACTATTTTAAGGTTTGGAAGTGTCAGTTATTGAGGAAAATCTTTTGAATCAGAAGGAAGGATATTGTAGGAATTTGTATCATTTGGGTCATTTGACACATTTTTTCCTTTTTGCTGCTATAGCTGTAATGTGGGTTCTTTCACATTTGGGCAAAGGAGGCAATAAAGAATTAACCCATGACAGACAGATCATAGACCAGAGTAAATATAATCTGCTAGAGTAGGAAATGGCAACCCAGTCCCCAGTATTCTGCCAAGAAAAGTAAGACATTCACAATCAGGACTTTATCAACACAATATTGGAAAATGGTCCCCTGGTTAGAAGATCTTCTGTATTTAGATTCAGAACTTTTCTTACGGAAAATGTCTTCATTGAATAAAATTAAAATGTGTAGCTAGGCTATTTGCCTATACAAAAGTTCATAAAGATCTGTACAAAGAATCTGCAGCTCCATCTTCATCTTAAGTTTCACCACCAGATATCTAGTGAGCTTAGAGGACATATATGTATAGCACTGGTGCTTGTGATGTGGCAACAACAATAAAGCTGAAAAGATGTTTAGCTCTTGCTATGCGCAGGGGCAAAATAACATTTTGATGTGGAAAGATAGACCCACCATTAATATTCTGTGAATTGCAATGGCCTAGATGGAGGCACTTCATGTCAAGAGAGTATCAGATCTGCAGAAAAGAAAATCTTACCAGAAATAGAGTAGCCACCATTACTAACAAAAGTGTGTCAAAATCAATGTTTTAATGCAACTGCCAAATGACTAGATGATCTCAAGTTAAATCTTATGCAATATTACAGTTATACAAGTCTGTATTCCAATCACAGAATAAGAGGAGTTGAATGTTCATTCTGTTATTCTGTGTATTGAAAAGATTTAAAATATATCAGTGCAACATAAAAAGTCATACTAATTGTAAAAGGTCAGGTGTGAAATAGTATCTGGAAAATGTGGAAAATTTATTCTGTGTTCAGAATAAAGCAGGAAGCATTTCTGCCAAGAGAATTCTAATGTATTTAGCAGTTATCTTCCACCAGCAACTTAAACAACTCTACACAGGATAGATAACACAAAATAAATTAACAACATGTTCTGCAAGCAATGATACATCAGGTTTCTTTGGTCAGCAAAATGAAGTCCTGGCACCAACTGCACTCACAAACTCTTTACAAAATTACAATTTAAAGGAAGCGACTAAAATCAGGACATTGGCGGGGTATAACTTGAGCCATATCCGTTATGATTATATGGTGAATAGGCTTAATGGATCAGATTTGATAGAATCAGGAGTTTAAGACTCATTAACAAGTCAATAAAAGAATTCCAAATCAGAAAAAGTGAAAAAGAACATGAAATCATGTTTAGCTGATACACTAAAAATAGCTGAAGAAAGAGAGGAAAAAACGAGGAAAATCAGCTGAACTAAATACTGAATTTCTGAGAGCAAGAAGAGGCAGGAAGTTATATCTATATAAGCAATGTAAAGAAAGTAAAGATAACAGTCAAATGTGAAGGATATTTATTTTCTCATTTATTGAAGAAAATCTGTAGGAAACAAGATATTTTTGTATAGAAATGCTCATGGTAAAAGACAAGGTAAAGATGCACCAGAGGTGTGTGTGGGGGGGGATGGAATTTCAAGGTTGGTGATACTGAAGTTTGATCACTGAATAAAATGCCTGACATTTTGGAAACAAGTTAAATCAGTTCTAGAAAATATTGTTAACAAATAGATGAATACGAAATGATACAGTTGAATGTCTATGGACATTCTCAGTCATCAGAACTGAAGATGCTTCTTTGATGAGAAGCAAAATGTCTTCAAGGAAAAAACAAAGTCTGGTTGCCTTTGAAAAAATACCTTTGATACAGTTAATTACAGTTATGAGCAAATAGGGAAAACATAGCAGTGACAGAAGGACTAGGAAGTTTTGATTTATATTCCAATAGCAGAATGGGCAGCTCTAAGAAAAGCTCAGACTACTGAACAATCGCACTTGTTTCACATGTGAGTTAACATAATGATCAGTATATGGAACAAATACTACCAAATGCACAAAGTGGATTCAGAAAAGGCAGAAATACCCCAAAATACACATTGCTAACCTTTAATAGATAATGAAGCAGCAAGGAAATTCCCAAAAAAGATTATCATTTTTATTAAATGCATGGCATATTGCATGGGATTTTTACTTTTGATCCCAACAAATTATGGATAGCTTTTAAAAACTTAACTAAAATTTTACTATATCAGGTCACTTCATTTTGTGAATGATGATCAGGAAGCAACAGTTAGAATAGAATATAGAGCAAATAAATGATTCATAATTGAAAAGTATTCCAAAGCTGTATATTGTCATTCTCCCGCCCCCCATATAATTATGTGCATCAAGATGATTCAAGATGATATAATTTATTTTTTCTTGGTTCTTACCGTAATTAACCATGGCTATAGTGTCAGTGACTTGCATGTGTATTCCAGTGGGGAAATGAAAGTACATAGATTGCCTTTCTAAAGGCAGAGGGCTTGGCTTGACTGACTGAGGTCATGTATCTCGGAAAACAATAACATGATTTATCTTGCTTTTATGCATTTTGCCAGTTTAGGCTTTCTCTGCAAGCATAAATGTGTTAAACCCAGTCAATTAATTGTATTTTTAAATTTTGCATTTGGGTTTACATACCGAAAAAACTTTTTTTTAATCATAAAGGATGCTGAACTGCCCATAGTAAGTGAGGTCATATGTCACACTAAACAAAAAGCAAAATCACACTATGCCTTACTATGATGAATGAACCATATCCAGTGATTCACCAGACTTTTAGTATCTCTGAGGACAAATGAACACAGATACCTTTGATTGCACTTAGTATACAGAGCTTTCATGTTCCTGTTTCTTTATAGAGAAAGATAAATATTACTGAATAGAAATGTGGTTTGCCTAAAATGGCTTCCCTGAAATTCTGTTGCATGTGAAAAATTATTTTTGCATAGTCTCTATATATTCTCTGACAATTCTGCATTCAGTAGCCAATATTCTTTTGTGTTTGACCATGTGGAAAGGTATCTTTCCAAATTCTGGTAGTGTCTTGCTTTGGAAGCCAGAATTAATTAGTGTAGGCTTTCTGAGCATTATCCAGAACTTGTCATTTAGTTTTGACAATAAGACAATATAAAGGAGACATGAGGTTTAAATGAAAATGACAATCGTGACTTTCTTTTTATATGCAGCAGTAAACGAGCACACCAAAATACTTTTACTTAACTCTTTAATACAGTAGTATATGCATTTGAGTTTTTCTTCTAGAATTAGAGTGTTCTTTTTGAATTAACTCATTTTTGATGATTTCATCCTTTTGTCCTATAGAGTTGGGGTGGCAAGGAGAATGGCTTTGGCCTTGCAGAATGTTGTAGAGATTTGCACATGCTGGTAAGTCTTGCATTTTGAGCTTCCCCTTACTATCCTGGCGCTACACTTGGTGGCTTGATTCATGGTTGCTTTTTGACGTACATGAGTATTTGCTATTGTGGAAAACAGAGCTGGTCTTTCTAATGGACAGAGTCCATTAGAACGAACGAACATACATATATACATACGAAATAATAGTGACACAATGGGATTTATAAGGGTTTTTCCTTAAGATAATGTATAATAATAAGGGACTTTGACCCCAATGTTCACATACTGAAAGTTTGTTTGTTGGTATACGTGATTTTTTTTTGAGGGTGAGCAGTGCACAATATAGGAAGTTTGGGCATTTTGAATATTCTTGAATAGAAGTTTTTGGGTGTTCTTCATGTTCCCTGTAGCTCTTTTAATTTCTTGAATTGGTAGAAATCCCACCTTTGCAATCTTAGGAATTTGGAAATTGCTGGAGTTGCTTTTCTAATGAGGAGAATAGTGTTATGTTTTGAAATGGCTGTTCTTTGAGGTGAAGCATGTTGTTGTAGACAAAATCAATGGGTATTTTTGTGGATGAGAATCAGTCATCTGCAATAGAATGTTTAGTGTGTTGTTCTGTAGAGAAGTTACATCTTCTTCCAGGATCAGCACAAATGGTACAGCTACTATTGTATTAAAACAGATGATTGTTTTAAGTCCAAAAATAGAAAGCAATTCATTTTTAAAGAGCATTCTAATTTGCTGCTGTAGTAATCACTGAGAATAATAGAAGTGGATGCTCCAAAGAACTTTTTTTTTTCCTGAGGGGCTTATTACCATGACATTAGATGGCATTTTTTGAACCCCTTTTTAAAAACTGGGTTCAAAAATTATTGTACGGCATAGGAGATTCGGGGCTTTATAGTCTTGGGCATATTGTTCTTCATATTGTTGGGGACTGCAGAAAGTCATTATTTCTTTTTGGTACATCTTTATGTATGATGTTTGAGATATCGGCAGGGGTCCCTCTGCATCACCATGTCTTCATACCTAATCTTAACTTCTTACATCTTAATCCTCTTCCTCCTCCCACTTGCACATAAATATAAGGAGAATTAGTGGGTGGTGATATTAACCTGTTGGCAAGTCCATCAGTTCAGTTTCAGGGTGCATTGTCCTTTGAACCAGCAGATTTTGCTTGCCTTCCCCCAGTCCAGAGAGAAATGGATATGATTTTTGGAAAGGGTGTTTGCCATCTGGTGTATTCTGATTCCATACTGTGATCTGTACACAGAAATACCCTCCCAGTGCAACTACACTACACTTTGAATTCTATGCAGAGCCAGGGGCCGAAGTCAAAGTGGACAAAAGGGTGAGTCTCCTACAGACTTGTTCTTGAAAGGTGTTCCGGGAAATGGGTGGGAGCAAGATTCGGCAAACAAATCCACTCACATTAAAAAGAGATATAATCAATCTATAAAAGAGGGGAACTTTCTTGCCACTGAGTGAACACTAAGATGGAGGAAGTTAGTTTAGGTATGAGAAGGTATGTTGATTTTTAGTCTTGAGGATAACAACAATAGTAGGGATTCAGCGGTGTTGAAACATTGCTTATTTGTCCTCTTATTTGGGAAGAGTTTGCTTTCCTGTGCTGTTTTCACTTTTTAAATGGCCCTGCGAGTATATTACCATAGTATCGCCAGTTGTGAAAGTATGGATAAAAACTGAACAGCTGATAGTTTTTGATATTATCCCAAATTACTGGAGTACTTCAGTGCAGAAATACGGATTTTTCATTTCCTTTGCATACCTGTAAATAAACTTATCCCTTATTACCCTTTCCTGAAAATTTCCCCCCTAGGTATGGATTTATGGGGTAGCATTTTTTTCAAATAGGGCTGGCCAGCATAGTAATCCATTTTGAAATATGTCTGAATACCACACAAATGCCAGGTCTGATTGTTATCACCTCTTGTGGTGATTTCTTAAAAAGTTCAAGACCATAGTTGCTAATCTGCCATGTCTTCCAACAAATTGACTTCCAACATCCTTTTGTTTTCAGACTACCAGCAACACACTACATTATATCCACATAGAACAACTTGATAAGGTAAATTAGCTTTCTGTATTAAAGTAGGTTTTAAAACTGTTTCATTTTTGTATTGATGGCTTCTAAGTTGCTGCTGCTTTTTCAATTCAGATTTCAGAAAGTCCCTCTGAAATTATGGAATCCCTCACCAAAATGTACAGTATCCCAAAGGATAAACAGGTACACTGAATAATTTACCAAGGTGATAATCTGAATTTATTGCAGAATGAGAATGACAATAAGAAGAAGCTAAACGTACCAGGGAATCTTGAGAACTGGAGAATCCCGAGTCTCCTTATAATTGGAATCATCTTTGTGTTGCAAATCTTACATTAATTTTCCATTGATTGTTGCCCATCCTGGCCTCTGTTTTTAACATTAGAGAGAATGAGTGAACTATTCTGCCTGAGATCATATTGACGTCCAAATATATATGTGAAACTATAGGAGATAGTTGAAGTAATTACATATTCTTGGTCTTGAGGGTGACAAGGATATTTTGGATTTCTTATATGTCAAAATATTCTACAAAGAACAGTGAGCTCACAATTAAATAGGTTTGGTTTGTTCAGTACCTGCACTATTGATTATTGGGGAATATCGGTAAACAGTAAGAGAGAGATCATTCCCTTTCAATGCAATGATGTAAAGTAAAAACTTGAGTGTTCAAAGGAAGGAGTTCTATAAATGCTATTTGCATTTATTTTTGCTGTTTATCACTACACAGATTTTGTAAATTGGCAGGAATAACATAAGAGGCATCAGCATATAAATTATTAAAAATAATGTGAGTTTTATCCAAATCTGAACACAATTTGGATAAAATGTACATTTGCCATTGTTTGGGAGAGGGCAGATACCTGTATGAAAGCAGTTTTGACCATTGCATTCTAAGTTTGGTAAATGGAGGTTTGCAAAATTAAAATTTTACTTTGTCATTTTGTTTCGTACTTTAGTCACATATATAGGTCAGCTGGTAGTTCTTGATGGTACGTGATATATCTGATTATGTATGGTGCTTATAAAATCATTGCAATTTAATTTTCTTGTAGATGCTGCTGTTTACACACATTCGCTTGGCCCATGGCTTTTCCAATCATAAAAAGCGATTGCAAGCTGTCCAAGCCAGACTGCATGCCATTTCTATATTAGGTGAGGATATTAGCAGGTGGGCTTTTTTTTCTTCCTCTGAGTAATGCCAGGATTGAAGATGTGAGTTTATGCAAAAAGAACTGTAGGTAAATTTAAAATAGTCCTTTTCTGCTTTTATGGAATGGTTCAACTTGAGACACTTAATTCAGATTCTAGGCTGCTTTTTAGAAACTTACCTTGATATAGCAATTGGGGGAGGGAAAACAACCACCCAAAGAAATACCTCAACATGTCTGGCAGAATTTGAAACGGACCCAAATACAGACAGATCTGACGACTTGAATGGGAGAAGTTCCCAATTACAGGTAGTCCTCGACTTACAGCAATTCGTTTAGTGAGCATTCAAGGTTACAACGGCACTGATTGTGTTTCACACTTATGACTGTTGCAGTATCCCCATGGTCATGTGATCAAAATGTAGATGCTTGGCAATTGACTCATAGTTATGATGGTTGCAGTGTTGCAATGTCATATGATCCGCTTTTGCGACCTCATGACAAAGTCAAAGGGGAAGCTAGATTCACTTAACAACCATGTTACTAACTTAACAGTTGCAGTGATTCACTTAACAGCTATGGTAGGAAAAGTCGTAAAATGGGGCAAAACTCACTTAGCAACATAAATTTTGAGCTCAGTTGTAGCCATAAGTCGAAGACTCTGTAATTCAAACCCTATGAGATCAATTGTAGTCATAAGTCGAAGACTACCTGTAATTCAAGTCCTATGAGAGGAAGTATTCCAAAGTCAAGTTCGGTTTCAAGATATCATCAGAAATTTTTAATTAACAGGCAGTTTTCACTTTTCTTGGTATTGAGATCATCCATGTGGGCCGTCTGAGCTACTAATTGTGTACTGCTATAATTGTAATTGGGGGGAAAAGTGGGGAAAAATCTGAAGTGGTTTATCTTGGTCTGGTTTTTTGTTTTTTTAAAACAACTCAGAATATAGCATTTTGACAGAGGTGTAGACTTTCTAGCTCCACTGTAAGTATTTTAGGTAGTTTAAGGTAGTCTCATGGAGTATTGTGTAGCATTCTCACTTGATACAGATAGTCTGTGACTTACAATTGTTTGTTTAGTGATCGTTCAAAGTAATATTAGCACAGAAAAAGGTGACTTACAAGCAGTATTCACACTTACGAGCATTGCAGTAACCTCACAGTCTTATATTCTTACCGGTATATCTAAGAGCAGTAGTAATTTAAGAACTAAAGGCTACTAATCTGTTTTTGCAAGAGAGCATGATAAGATGTTATCCCAGCCCACGATTAGTAGAATAATACAGTATGTTTTACTGCAACTGGGTTCAGCTTTTTAAATTCTCTACAGTTCATTGCTAGTTCCAAATAGGTATTTAGAGGGTTTGCTAACTCACCTGAACTTGCAAAAAATAATTCCTGTCAATCAAACATCACATGGTGCCTAACATTGCCAGTAGCCTCTTGTGGAGTTGTTAGGAGAACATAGAAGAGAAAATTTGAAGAATAAAGAAATACAGAGCTTCCATGTTTCAAGATGTATAATTCTTGCTCTTTGTTTTCGTTATACTAGGGCACCCATTTTAATGGAGTTTTTAAATGTTGGTGATTAAGATCATATATTTGCTGCGTTCTTCATGGCTAAATCTGTGTGACAAAAATATAGAAAACTTATCACACTGATTCATCTTTTTTTCCTTGCAATTATGTGATAGGAAACCGCTGATATATAGCACCAAGAATAGAAGTTTCTGTTACTATAAGTAAAAAGTACTCAGTTGAAGTAATAATTGGATTTGCTTTTACTCTCCATCCTTTTAACTACAAAAAATTGTTAACTGCCTACCTCTCTTTCCACAGTATACTCAAATGCTTTGCAGGAATCCGCCAACAGCATACTATACAAAGGGTTGATAGAAGAGTTAGTGGATGTGCTGCAAATTACAGATAAACAATTAATGGTAAGTCTATTCAACTGAATTTTGGGAAAGAGAGATTGCTGCTCAATTGGTACTGGCCTGGACTGAGCAATTATTGACTTTCTTAGATGTTTCCCACTTTATTTAATTATCATCTGAAACCAAATACACAGATCATTTAAAGGAAACGAAAAGGGCAAGGCAAATAAAAAAGGCAATTAAGGATTCATTTTTAAAATCTTCTGTACAGTGAGAAGCTAATCCAAAACCCAGTAGCAAGAATATTTATTGGTTAATAGTCCTTTACAGCAATTGCAATTCAACTTAGCAATTCTGGAAGTTAACAGCTGGCTGACCTTTTTTAAAAATATGATTGTGTTCTGCTCTTCTAACCAAATTATTCACTCTTGGAGGCATTTTTAAATCATGTTTTGAAGTTTGATAAAAATGGATGCTGGACTATGATTCTTTTTTCCTGCATGTTAAAGAGTTTTAGCTATCTACTTACTGATCCAACTATCCCTCTCCCTCTCTTCCCTCCCCCTCCCCCGGCTCCCAGTAGGGAAGATTTGAAATTCATGTTATAAAATAAGGTAATCCCAATCTATATACCTGTCTATGTCTCATTGTTTCTTTGACAGGATATTAAAGCTGCCTCACTGAGGACATTAACTTCCATTGTACACTTGGAACGAACTCCAAAACTCAGCAGTATTATTGACTGCACTGGAACAGCTTCCTACCATGGATTTTTACCAGTACTAGTCCGGAATTGTATACAGGCCATGATTGGTCAGTAGCTGTGCGTTTTAGAAGCAATTAACATATTTTCCTAAATTTTGGGAGATGTAATGGTATTCCCTCTCCCTTTCTTTAGATCCCTCTATGGAGCCATATCCGCACCAGTTTGCCACAGCGCTCTTCTCATTCTTATATCACTTGGCGAGCTATGATGCAGGAGGGGAAGCTCTCGTCTCGTGTGGCATGATGGAAGCCTTACTGAAGGTAAATTTTTCTGTTTGTGAAGTTGAGTAAGGAAAGTTAATGAAAATTCTACACCACATTCTTTCTGATATGCTGCTATAAAATAATGTGATGTGTGGGTATCAGTGTTCTGTGTGGGTATGCACATATTCTTCCTCATGCCTTACAAAACTTGTAAATCTGAACAGCAATTAAAGGAATTTTTTCCAGGTTATGTAATTTGGGCAGTTTAAAGTTTTGGGCCTCTGAAGCAGAACAGTTAGCTTATGGCAGATATTCTCTCACATAAAAAGAGCCCAAGTCTTAAGATCATTTTCTGACTTGATCTGCCACAATTGAGCTTTATATATTAGCTATTTTTTAAAGAATTAAATAGATAGTGTTATCAACTAACCAAATAATATACTTTTTACTTTCTACTATCAAAGCTTGTATGATAAAATGCAATAATAAACTAGTAGAGATACATAAAATGAATATCATAACCATTTGTTTTATTTAAGAGACTTATATGGCTGCTGTTTTATGTGCCATAATTCTGGGTGGCTCACACCCACTGTGATTAAAAACATAAAAAAGCCAGTAAAAATCAGCAACCCAAAAACAACTCCCAGTGTCCTAAACTGTCCCCAGTACATAAACAGTCACAATCACTGGGCTCCAACCTCACCCTGGCACATATGATGGATCTGTGCAACCCCTACTCTCTCCCACTTGGCCATGGCTGCCACATACTCCTTAAGTAGGAGTTGCAAGTCATTTCCGCAGTATTGACTGGTTCATGGTCTTCCCAGATAACTGAGCTCAAACAAGGCTCAGGATTCCCTAGCTAGAATCCAACTCTGAGAAAAGTTGAGTGATTTCGTCCCACTGATGTCTAAATGAGTCAGTCAGTTAGTTTTAGAGACATGTCTTCAAAACCTTGTGTTTCCTAGGTGATCAAGTTCTTGGGGGATGAACAGGACCAGATCACTTTTGTGACCAGAGCAGTCCGTGTTGTGGATTTAATCACAAACCTAGACATGGCAGCCTTCCAGTCTCACAGTGGCCTCTCTATCTTCATCTACCGACTAGAGGTAGGATATTTTTTTATTAGAGGTTTGGTCTTTTAATAAGCGTACTTTTCATTTTGTTAAAAGTGGCGAGATAATACTTATTTGTAATGCAATTGATCTTGAAGCCTGTCATTACAATCAAAAAATTACATATGTTTCTGTTTCAGAGTATAGTAGTTTCTCAACATTCACATATTATTGTCTTTTTGTAACTTCTTTTCTAGCATGAAGCAGACCTATGTCGGAGGGAATGTCCTTTTGTAATAAAACCAAAGATCCAGAGACCTGCTGTTTCCACTGTTACACAGGAGGGTGAAGAGATGGAGACAGATGTAGAAGGCAAAAACCTCCTAATGATACTTATTTCTTTTATTAATTTACCATAAACTCTGCTAAACAAAGAAAATTTAGTGGACAGCATCCATGAAACAGTTTTATTTATTCTAATTGTAACTCAGTATATTTCTCTTAGTGGTTTCAACTGAATACATTTTACAATGAAACAAGATTAGAAACAAATATATAGTTCCATAATACCACCTCTAAAATTGCATTTTGAAATGAAACAAATTCATTTGAATTATAAGGTAGAAGATAAACTCCACACCTGTTTTCCATATGGAATTATTATTTAAATGAGGCAAAAGTAAGTCATAACATCCTTGGTGAATAATTATACATTTAATTTATTTTAAAGGAGAATCAGTTTAGTTTTTATCCTGGCTCTGTCATTTTTGGAGCTGGCTACTGTATTGAAAGATCATGTGCAGTCCTCAGTCTGAAAAGGTTGTATATAGGCATCTTAGATAGACTGATACCCCAACAGTTGGGGTAGAGCAAGGTATCCTGCCTCCTCAAAACTCCTTTTTTAAATTCAAATTGTCGTCTTAATAGGTGTTGACCAGAATATATGTGTGTGTGTGTAGTTTCTTGATGTCAGATTGTGTCATAAGATTTTTTTCAAACTGGTCAACTTTTTATATCTTCAGTTTCTGATGTAGCCATGGAAAGTAGCCCTGGGCCTTCCACCTCTGGAGAGAATCGGCCGGAAGTTGTGGTTGAAACACGAGCTTCAAATGCCACCACTCCAAGTAGCAGCAGTAGCAGCAACAGCAGCAGCAGCAGCACTAGCAACAACACAAACACCATAATTTCACCCCGAAGTGGTGTGTAATGATTCTTACAGAAAATTGCTTTGTTTTCAGATTAATTGTTACTCACTGATTTCATTTCTGGTTGACCTCCTTATTTCAGGAGTCCAGTGCATCCCTCAACGAGCAGCACTTCTGAAGTCTATGTTGAACTTCCTAAAAAAGGCCATCCAAGACCCAGCTTTCTCAGATGGCATACGTCATGGTGAGATTCCCTAATACCTAGGGCTGTCTTTCCTTTGAGTTCTTTGACAGCATGCTCTTCTCTCACTGTTGCATATAAATAATATTAACTTACCTTAATAAAATCTGGAACAGCAGGTGGGGGCTGTGGCCATGAAGACCTTATTCCATTCCAGCTAAGATTGGTGCACCAATTGCCCCATTATCTAGAGCAGGCATGTTCATTCATACTTTTGCTCCCGCTTAATCTACTTCTTTAGAGTTGGGCATGTTCAGAATTCTGTGCTGTCAGACTTGGTGAGCAGAATCTATAAGGAACAGGCAGTCTCAAAGTTACCCATTCTTGGTCATACAGAGTTTTATAGGTGATGATCAATATCTTGAATTGCACTCAGAAACTTAACTGGTAGCCATTGCAATTCCCACAGCAATAGTGTTCCACAACATAATGAGATAGACTGCTATAGGCCACTGTCATTGGCAAAACTAAAGTGTGGATGGTCTTCAAGCGCAGCCCCACATTTTCTATAGATGCTTCCCTTCTCTAGAGCATTTAGAGCAGCTAGCCCACCCGTATCATCAGACAAAGGAAGCCTCCATTATGGCCACTGGAAGCTTCTAAAAATATGGCTGTTCTGGAAAGTTTTTGGGATGACTGCTGTAGAGCTCATGGTGCCAGGAATGTTACATTTTTTTAAAAAAAACTATTTTATTGTGTATTATTGTATATTTTTTATTATTGGCTGTGTCTGTAGCTTTTGTATACCACTTCGAGTTGTCTTCATTTATATAAATTTATAAGTAAAACAAAAACTAAGTCATGCCCTTGAGTGGCGGGGGGGGGGATGTTTCCATCCATTGATTATAGTTTGGCTCACTTTGAGAACATGAATTCTTGTGTTTTCTAGTGTCAGTTTTGAAGCTTTTATCATGGAAAGCTGAAGAAGTGATCAATTCTTGAAGCTAAAGAATTTGCTGAATGATGTTCCATATAATTGGAGAGGAAGCTAAATTTTTAATAAGTTTTATGACTAGCAAAATATATAATTGGTTCTCAGTTTTAATGGTGGACTAAACATACATAATATGTTTTGCACTAAGGTGTTTTAGGTCATAAAATTGTACTTTTCTGGTGCAGAATTTTGAATGAAGTATATGCAATTCTGTATATGCTGTATATCATTTCTAAACTGTATGGCTGGCCTATTATTTTCCTCTTCTTGCAGTGATGGATGGCTCTTTGCCTACCTCTCTTAAACATATTATCAGCAATGCAGAATATTATGGACCCTCACTCTTTTTACTCGGTAGGTATGATTATATTTAGTAAAGAATTTGTGTCTTGCATGTTTCATCAGTCTACACTCCTCTTGATTTCTGTCCTTGGGCTATGCTAAATTAAGACAATGCCTTACAGCCGTGCTGCCAAGATTACCTTTCTGCCTAGAAAATCTGAACTGTGAATGACTTGCATCATTCTGTGCTCTTTCTTGACAGCCACTGAAGTGGTAACAGTCTTTGTATTCCAAGAGCCTTCGCTGCTGTCCTCCCTACAGGACAATGGCCTAACAGACGTCATGCTGCATGCTCTCCTTATTAAAGATGTAAGTGTCTTTTGGATTATATCTGGTTTTCTGTAAAAACACTTCAGTTGCTTTCTTTTATATTTGAAATGTTGGAAAATTGTAAGAGATATTGGAATAACACTTATTTCTGGAACTTCAAAAGAGCTCACTGAACATGGACAATAGGATTTTACATAATTGGATGGTGCTGTTGTACTAGTATTTAGAAAGTACTCTGGTTATACATATTACGGATACGCATATTTTCAAATATATCATTTTTAAAACATATTTCCTTTGTTCTCAAACTGAAGAAGAAAGATAAGAGGGAAAAGAACAACCTGGATAATTTCCCATTTTTTCCTCACTCTGTGTTGGGAAACAGTCAGGCAGAAGAGAGACCTAAGCATAGTCCTTGTGCAGCTTCAAGAGATCCAGAATTGACCTCCATTAAGCTCTATAGAACCTTAGCTATCTGTTCCCATGCTGAGGCTGGCAATTTGGGGAGATTCCTATATAATAGGCAGAATATAATACAGTACACTTTCTTATATTGAACTCTAAATGTATGGGTTTTGAATCCACCTTTGAATCTGTATTCATACTTAAGTAGGTAGCCAGACATAACTTTAGGAGGTCCCATAAAGCTGCTGCTTTTCAAATTCTGGCTGTTTAAATGTGTTTCCTTCTCCACAACAGAAGTACTTCCCTTCCAATTTTCTTCTGTCATACCACTTTTCAGGATACTTTGTAAAGATAGACTTCATTAGAAATGGAATTAGTCTTGTGTATTTATATTAATCATAACCTCAAATATAGAGTTCGCTGAAAATGTATTTTGTGTAGCATGACACTGAGATGATGACCCTATTGGTCCTGTTTTATGTCTGTTTCTCCTGACAGGTCCCTGCCACTAGGGAAGTTCTGGGTTCTCTCCCCAATGTCTTCAGTGCTCTGTGCCTGAATGCCCGGGGACTTCAATCCTTTGTTCAGTGTCAACCTTTTGAGCGTCTCTTCAAGGTCTTGCTCTCTCCAGACTATCTCCCTGCAATGAGGAGGAGGCGTAGTTCAGATCCACTTGGTAAGTTAAATGGAAGAGTGATTATATTAGGAATTTTGCTTGTTTTCACTGCCTAGTGAGCTTGATGTTGTCACCTCCAGGTTAATTCTAGATAAAAGAAAGAGGACGTTTGAGGGTATATCCCACTTCTCCCCTATAGTATGCTGGAGATGTGTTAAACTACAACCATAATGCTATGGCTTGAAATAGTATAAATTGGGAATTAAAATTCATTACAGTCACAATTTGTCTTATCCTGGCAGTTGGCTGGAATGATTAAATTAAGCAGTGGCTCACCTAATGTTTTTGGAGGACTAGAGGGCCTTAATGGGTAGGGTCTCACTGATGAAATCTAATGGGTCCTTC
>JANHGD010001115.1:62631-73997 GCA_027560375.1 Imantodes cenchoa
CCGCCATTTTAGATTTAAAACTTCTCAACCTGTATTTGGCATACAAAAAATTCAAGATGGTCTCTGAAATCAATCCTCAGTTGCATCAGACCTCCATAGACTTAAAAGAGACCTACCTTCATGTGCCCATTCGACCATCACACAGTAGGTTCCTAAGGTTCTGGGTTGCAGGGGTGCATTATCAATACAAGGCCATGCTGTTTGGCCTCTTGTCCTCCCCTCGCACCTTCATCAAGATGTTAGCAGCAGTGGCGGCCTCACTCAGGGCGAGGCCAATACGGCTGCAATGTTATCTGGATAACATCATCATCCAGTCGTCCTCGCCTTTGCAGGCTCAGGAACATCTTTGGATCACCATCCAGGCCTTACAAGACCACAGGTTCTCCGTGAACTTCATCAAAAGTCCTCTGGTCCTGACCATCAGCCTTCTTCATCTCAGAGCAGTGATCAACACACGATCTTGAGAGATGTACCTGTCCCAGGAGCAACTGGAGAGCATCTGAATCCTCATCACTCAGGTGCAGAGACTTTGCTCAGTTCCACTGGCTGTCCTTTCCCAGCTTCTGGGAAAGATGATCTCATGTATCGACATTGTTCCCTGGGCCAGGCTGCACGCGCGGCCCCTAAATGGTTCCTGTTGCCATATCAGAGGGCGAAACACGGCAACTCCAAGATGACGGTGCGCATCACGCTGTCCGTCCTCAAATCTCTAGTTGGAGGACGTCCAGGGCCATGACAAAGGGTTGCTTTTCATAGAACCCTCCTGCATCACGATCACGATGGATGCCAGTCTCTTTGGATGGGGGGGCTCACGCCCCATGTGGCTCAAGGGTATTGGAGCACATCGGACTTGACAAACAACATCAATTGGTTAGAGCTGAAAGCGGTTTGTCTCGCTCTATGTCACTTCAAACATCTAGTGGCAGACCAGTACATCTTAATTCTAACCAACAATGTGGCTGCTCGGGCTCGCATCAGTCACCAGGGAGGCACTCCGTCCAAAAACCTCACGCAGGAGGCACGGCAACTGGCCCTTTGGAAAGAGCACTACGTCCAATCCATCAGGGCAGAACACTTCTCCGGGAGAGTGAATCTTCAGGTGGATTGGCTCAGCAGAACCACAGTAGATCACTCGGGAGTGGCGCCTGCACCCCGATCTGTTCGAGGATCTGTCCCAGAGGTTCGGTTGACCAGTGGTGGACCTGTTCACCCATCCATTGAAAACTCACCTTCCCAGGTTCTTCTCCAGGTTCACAGTGCCGGAGGCAGAAGGGGTCAACGCTTTTTGCAGCCTGTGGCCACAGGGGCTATTGTATGCTTTCCCTCCTCTCCCGCTCATTCCGAGAATGATAGGGAAGTTACTGGCAGAGAGGACGGAGGTTCTCCTTGTCGCACTGCATTGGCACCGTCGCCCTTGGTACGCGGATCTGGTCAGCCTGTCAGTTTCCAGTCCCTGGAGGATTCCTGACCACAGAATATCTCTCAGACAGAGGGCAGTGCTCCATCCGGATCCCCAGTGAATATAACTCATCGTATGGCACTTGAAAGGGACATCCTGAGGAAGGATAAATTTACGGAGGAAGTGATCAGTACCATTCAGGCTTCCAGGAGGTCCACCAATCAGCTATACGATGCTACCTGGTCGGCATTTTGTCATTTCTGCAACACTCATTCCAACTGCAGCGTCAATACCACAGGTTTTGAGTTTTCTACAGGAGGGGTTGAACAGGGACTTAGCACCCAACACCCTTCGTAGGCAGGCAGCTGCTTTATCTACTGTTTTGGTCTTTGAAGGTCTTCAGTCCTTATCTCTTCATCCAAGGATTTGAGGTTTCCTCAAGGGGGCAGCTAATCTGAAACCACCAGCGGTACACAGTTATCCATCCTGGGACCTCTCTCTGGTCTTACAGGCCCTGACTGGGCCATCATTTGAGCTGTTGCGATCTACTAGTCTCCGGTTGCTGACCTTTAAGGTAGTCTTCCTGATGGCTATCACTTCTGCCAGGAGGATTTTGGAGTTAGCGGCACTAACTCCATTCTGATTCTGATTTGTGCATCTTTCATTCCGATAGAGTGATTTGAGATAGGATCTGTCCTTTCTCCCGAAAGTTAATTCCTTATTTCATAGGACTCAAGAACCTATTCTTCCAGATTTCTGCCCAAATCCGGCCCATCCTGGAGAGAAGCTATGGCAGACCTTAGATGTCAGGAGGGTTCTCCGTAGATATATCAAACGGGCGGCCGCTTTTCGTAGATCTGAATCCTTATTTGTGTCATTTCGACCAACATTGATGGGTCAGAAAGTCTCACCTTCTAATGTAGGCCGCTGGCTGAAGGCATGTATCACGAAGGCTTATGAGATCAAAGCTATTTCTTTGCCGGGCCGCATTACTGCTCATTCTACACGAAGTGCAGCCACTACTTCAGCATGGGCCACGCAGGCATCCATTGAGGATATTTGCAAGGCGATGATCTGGACAACTCCATCACCGTTTATTAGGCAGTATAAACTTGATTCCTTTGGCAGTGGCTTCATTTGGTAGGAGAGTTCTACAGAGGGTTTATTCCACCTCAGGAGCCCTGGACCAGATCTCTTCCCACCCTTGAGACTTATGTTTGGGTATATCCCATTCTTGGACACTCCAAGCAGCGCACAGGAGAATGAACATTGTCTTATCTGAACGTTCCTTCTATATGCGCTGCAGGAGTGTCCAACCCACCCTGTGGCCATTCTGGTCCAGGGTATGGACATTGGATTTCCGTTTGGCCTACCTACGAGTCTACATCCTCGTAAAACAACTGATTTAGTGGGGGCCGAGGAGGAGGCATGGCTGGATATTTCTTACTCAGTCCTGGCTAACAGACAAGTAGTTAACCCATGCTTGGACACTCCCGCAGCGCACATAGAAGGAACGGTCAAGTAAGACAACATTCATTTCCACCAATTTCAATAGTCTTTCCCTGTTTTATTCAGATTGTGATATCTGAAGTAGGGGTGGGCTGTTTATTAGTTTCTACCTGTGATGGAACCATAAGCAGAGAGGTACTAACACAGAATAGTGCAGTTTCTCTAGAGTTTCAAGGCTTATTAAGGTATGTGGAACTGGATCTCAATGATGTTCCCATCTCTGTTTTTCTAGGTCGAAAATGAACTGGAGGATCTGATTGATGAATTACTGGAGCAAGACGGTGGCTCAGGAAATAGTACCATAATAGGTGAGAGCAAACACATAATATAATGTTAGGGTCAGCAGTTAGCATCTCAGGGTTTAATGTGTCTTGTTGTGTAATCTAAAGGAATAATTTAAATTTCACATTATATTACAGAGAATTCTATCTTATATGAGTGGCCATTCCTTCAGATAGAGAAAAATTGCTGCTCATGCCATTTCTTGGCTGCTATTCATTCATGCAAAGCATGGGAAAAGCTGTACTAATAGTTGGCAGATGCCAGTGCTATCTGTTCTCTCTTTAGAAACATTTCATTTCTTTCTCAGGGTGCTAGGCAGAGGCAAATGCATTCATGACATTGTCATCAGTGTATTTGTTTTTAGTTACCGCATCACATCAGAATCATAATGGGTATTTATAGATAAAACGGACAGCTCTGGCATTCTTCAACAGAAAAAAAAGCTGTTCAGTCATGATTCTGCTAAATCCTGTGCTCTACCTTTGTGTCCTTCAGTGGGACGAAGTGGAGAGGATGAGTCTCAGGAGGATGTGTTGATGGATGAGGCACCTTCCAATCTGAGCCAGGCTTCCACACTACAGGCCAACAGGGAAGGTGAGGCATTGCCTAAACATTTATCTCTAGTCATAAAAATGCCGATAGACATCCTTCCGGTGGGGTTGGTGCTGTGCTGGAGAAAAGAAACTTAACACTACTATATTTTCAAGATGTTCATAGGCTTAAGCTCTTTTTTGAGAAATCAGAAATTTCTAATAAATTAGAAATGTATGTAATCTCGCTTCATAAGGCTTTTCCAAATTTGGAAAAAAGAGTTTGGAGAATCTCATTAGAGAAATAACTGGAAAACGTTTTCATTTAAGTAGCACAAGCCACCTCACTTTATCCGCACTCTCAATTCTGTTCTAGATTCTATGAATATCTTGGATCCTGAAGATGAGGAAGAGCACACACAGGAAGAAGACAGCAGTGGTAGCAATGAGGATGAAGATGACAGTCAAGATGAGGAAGAAGAGGAGGAGGAGGAAGATGAAGACGATCAGGTAAAGGCACTAGAGAAAAGCCAGCAGAAAAACCTACTGCCAACTTACTTTGCAATCTTCACATTATTGACTTGTATGGAATAACAAGGAAGGACAACTAAAAGTTGCTGGCTTTTAGTCATCTCAAGAACTGTTAACTGTGGAATCTGTAGTCTGCTTAATGTACAATTAAATTAAGAGTTTTGCTGGTTTAGAATTTCCCTTGGTTCAAAGTAGTGAGCATGATTATGGGGAAATGCAAAGGGATGGATTTCAGAATCCTAGATACAAATTGTTGATTTTGCTGTTTGCTGCTCGTGTAGGATGATGAAGAAGGTGAAGAAGGTGAAGAAGAGGAAGATGATGATGACGGCTCAGAGATGGAGTTAGATGAAGACTATCCTGATATGAATGCCTCCCCGCTGGTGCGTTTTGAACGCTTTGACCGTGAAGATGACCTCATCATAGAATTTGACAACATGTTCTCCAGCGCCAGTAAGAATTCTGAAACTCAGAAGCCATAGGATATTGATGATATTCTAGAACCTGTGAGAATTGGGAAGCAAAATGTTGATGGCTAAGAAGCTACTTTTCTTATTTTTGAATGAAATATTCTTCCTGTATTTTGCCCAGGCTGATGAGATGAATTGGAATTTACAAAAACAACAAGAGTCATTTAGAAACTGATATGATGTTACCTTTGCTAAACCTCTGGGTCTGGTCAATTTTGTAATTTAAGGAAATCTCTCTACTTAAATCTTCACAGTCCCATCTTGATCTGCTAACTCTCCTATTTTTATTCCTAGCGGATATTCCTCCATCACCTGGCAATATTCCTGCCACTCACCCACTGATGGTGCGGCATGCAGACCATAGCTCTTTGACTTTGGGTAGCGGTTCCTCTACTACTCGATTGGCACAAGGCATTGGTCGCAGCCAGAGGACATTACGACAGCTGACAGCCAATACGGGCCATACAATTCATGTGCATTATCCAGGCACCCGACAGCCCAACCCACCTCTCATTCTGCAGAGGTAAGCTGAGGAGAAAGAGAGGAGCCTAATGGGAACAATGCTGAATGTTTATAATACTGGCCATATCTCAGTTTCCAGTAATCTGCTTTAGAAGAGAGCGGCTTATTTGCAATTTGTTCATGCATTGGATCATCCTTATCCTAAAACGTTGCAACATCTGCTTCCTAACTCTTTCCAATTACTGCATGTCATCTTTAGATTGCTGGGTCCTTCAGCAGCCGCAGACATCCTGCAGCTAAGCAGTAGCCTTCCACTGCAGAGTCGAGGTCGTGCTCGCCTCCTGGTAGGCAATGATGATGTGCACATAATTGCTCGCTCGGATGATGAGTTGCTGGATGAGTTCTTTCATGACCAGAGCACAGCTACCAGCCAGGCAGGCAAGTCTTCAGGGAACTAATTGTTAAGCCTTTGGAACGCTGAAATAATTGTGTCTTAACCAAAGTTTTGAATAACATCAAAGCTGTCTATAACCTAGAAATCCAGCATTTGCAAGCTGGAGGGGAAGTGGAAGTATTATTATTTTAAGGAAGCATTCTGATACATTGATGTATCTCAAAGACTTACAGTTCTTGAAAGTTTTTCTCTAGCTTTGATTCTACCAATATTAGCCATAACCAAGTCACAGTGAAACAACATTTGATGCTTAGGGAAAGCTTGCTCCAAAGAGTTTTTTACTTTAATTTGATTGCATTAATTCCTCAGAAAATGCCTTTTAGAAAAATGCATTTAAAATTTAGGAAATAGTCCTCTGCATATCCACATATATGCAAACTTCATTTAAGTTAATGGGATTTACTTGGCCCACATTCATAGGTATGCATTATTCAAGGGATACCAATCTACGCAGCCTGCCCCTCCAAAATGTTATTTCTTGATACATCAATTACTCAAAAGAGCAGGGGCTGCTGTTTGAATTCTTTCAAAATCATCATCCCTTTCATTCACTTCTTTAGGAACTTTGTCAAGCATCCCAACTGCCTTGACGCGCTGGACGGAAGAATGCAAAGTACTTGATGCGGAAAGTATGCATGATTGTGTTTCAGGTGAGCTAATGAGTAGTTCCTTCCTTCAGATAGCATCCTCCTCCCTTAAATTGGCTGTGCTTGACTGGAAGTCTTTCCTCCATTCAGTGGTCAAAGTTCCCATTATCAACCACCTGGAAGCCTTGAGGGATGAAGAGCTAGAGGAAAGAAGAGAGAAAAGACGCAAGCAATTGGCAGAGGAAGAGGCCAAAGTATCAGATAAGGCCAAAGATTCAGAAGACAAGGAGCAGAATCCTCAGGTTGGCAGTCAAACTTGACTATTCATGGATTTTCTTTAAGGTGTCATGGCTGCTAAAATTAGTTGAAGAAGGATCAGCAGCTGGAAATATGTTTGGTTAAATTAGCACTTTATACAAACAACCTCTGTTTATACAAGGAAGGCAGACTTGGCCCTAACCATTTGTTGTTTCTAAGTGACTTTATCCCAAAATCATCACATTTCTCTTCTAAACACAGCCCATTCCCTACAGCTCTTTTTCTTCTTTATTTAATGATTTATGTCCAGTTCAGCAACAAAATAAAGGAGACTGGTTTATTAAATATGATTAATAATGAAATACTGTAGATTATTACTTGCAGAAGTTCCTGACAGCAGAAAAACAAATGAAGAATTTAATTGAACAAAATAGGAAAAATGAAATACTCTTTAAAAAAAAGAAATGACTTCTATTATCTTTCTATGAATCGGTGAATAATATTCATGCAATTTTTCAAGGAAATATTTAGGATGCTTACTGAGCATTAGCATAATTCAGTGGTTCTCAACCTGGGGGTCGGGACCCTTTGGGGGTCGAACGACCATCTCACGGGGGTCGCCTAAGACCATCACAAAAGACAAATCGCCTTTTCACAGGTTACTCTAAGTGTTCCTCTTAAGGGAGGGGTAGGAGCCCTTTGAGCGGTACAGCCCTCCCTCTGGAGCGCTGATAGGCAGCTCTTGCTGCCTGTCATGGGAGGTGGGGCATGTGAAACCTGCCCTGAGGAGCCATTGGCTATGCCAAAAATCTGTCGGAGTTGTGGGCGCTGATTGGATGGCTCTTCCAGCTGGTCCAGATTCATTCACCATTTTGTCTGTTGGAGTAAAAGGGCTCGGAGGGGCCGAGAGAGGGTCAGGCTTGACCATCGGGAGGGGAAAAAACGTGGGGGAGGGAAAAAATTGAACTGTTCCAAGGTTTCCTGGATAGAGACTTTTGGCACTCTGGAAAAGGGGGATCGTTCACGTAAGGGGGCTGGGAGGTGCCAAGTTTAGCAGTTAAAGAAAGGCAAGGCTCAGGTCAGGTACCCAACAATACAATTCATAACAGTAGCAAAATTACAGTTATGAAGTAGCAATGAAAATAATTTTATGTTGGGGGTCACCACAACATGAGGAACTGTATTAAGGGATCACGGCATTAGAAAGGTTGAGAACCACTGATCTAAACTGAATACTAACACATCCAACAAAGGTTGATGTATTAATCGCATTTATCTGAATCCAACAATTTTAATTAAATTAATAATGAGCAATGCAGATAGCAAGCAATTAAAAAAAAGTCTACCATTCTTAATTTAACATGGATATTAGGTGCTGTAACTCTGCAGGGGACTATCAGTTCTTCTCCATCAGTTGTACGTATCATTTCTGGTATATTTGTATGTAGCTTGATAAATGGGTTTTGTGTGTCTGCAATAAGAGAAGAGAATCACAATCAATGACATAAGAAAATGCCAACAAATAGAACCAAAACCGTTACCTGATAAATTAATTCCCCACTTAATTATGCCATATAGTGATTTATCTCATTTACATGCAAAAGTAATGGAGAAAGGTTTTTTTATTGGGAATGCAAACCCTTTCCTGGCTTATTGATGTATTCATCTTGAATTTATTCATCAAAAAATTGTGGAAAGACTTCAACCAAGTCAAATATAGTGTTTCAAAAATACATTTGAATTGAACAATATTGCATGCTGGTTAAAATAAAGAGAAGAGAAAGGAGAGGGGGGGAGAACCCCTAAGTATCAAAACAACCTAACATTTCCTTTTTTAATATCATCCAAGGAAAAGGCAGACATTAAAAAAAACCCCTTCTATTCTGCTTTTGTTTTGCAGGAGTTACAGTTATAAAAACGGGTCAACCAAGATGTTGTACCTCCAGTGAAATGTTGCTGGTTACTACTCCCTTAAGGCTCATTCGTCCTTGTCACGAAATTAAAAGCTATTTTCCAAAAACAGCAAATGTTGCAAAGCAGTTTCCTGTATGTATAACCTGCAGGCCATTTTAAGTACAAGGAAGAGCTGCCTCAAGTCTCTAGACTTTATGTCACCAGTTGTTGCTGCCCATAGTGTACTAGTGGGGGTCACTGTCATCTTCTGAAGAAATGACAGGAAAAAGATCCAGGATACAAAAAAACATTTTCATTCCAAGAATTATGCCCATGGTCTAGTTGCAACCAAAGGTGACAGTCATAGATTACAAAACAGCCTTGCCATTTTTTTGAGAAGAATGTTAACAAATGTATATCTTCTATAGTGCGGGTTCCTTCTCTTTAGAAATCAAAAATATATTTTTAAACACAAAGATCTACTTTTCAGATATTTTATGTGAATGTTTCAGTGCTATCCAAATAATCTATGGAATATAAGATAATGTCAAATCTTCAGGGATACAATTCCCTCGAGATTTCCTCATGAGGTTTCCAAAAAAAACTTTTGGGAGATGGAAGCCTATCAGTGGCCAAAGTTTTTGCCCAATTTTACTTTTCATTCTTGTTTTTTGTTTTTCCTCTAAAAAAAATGTTAAACCAATTTTAGGATTTTCAATAAAATTACTGTGTATTTCCTATCTATGTTCGGCAGCATCTCTGCTGAAATTTGGTGGTGCAACTACAGGTAGTTCTGGAAGCCTCAGAGCTGGTATTTGATCTGGACACAATACTAAATCATTAACTACAATTTACAAATTGCAATAGCTCACTTCACAAAAACATGTTGAGCCCAAAACCCGCATTCCAAAATACCGTGATGCGTGAATTTGGCTCCCGCTACAGTTATAAGTTCAAAACATTCAAGAGTACATTTATTGTATTGTATTTTGTATTGTATTTATTTTGTCAAGCATGTATAGATAACAGATATGAGTATAAACATGATTATGAATACATGAAATGGATACGAATAAAAAGGAACATTAGGACAGGGACGGTAGGCACGCAGGTATGCTTATGCACACCCTTTAAAGACCTCTTAGGAATTAACTACGCTTAGGTCGGATTGAAGATGGCAAAGTTCTAAGTTGTCTAAGCCCAAAATTTCCAGTCTGGTGGCATAGGGTAATTTTTTGCAAGCAGAGGAGTGGAGGACTCTTCTTGTGAAATATCTCTGGACTCGTTTGATTGTATTAATGTCTGATATGCAGTTCGGGTTCCAGACAGATGAGATGTATTCAAGAATTGGCCTAGCAAAAGTTTTGTATGCCCTAGTTTGCAGTTCACTAGTAACTCTTTTGAATTAGATTATCCTTCCCAGCGGACTGAATTTTTTATTTAAAAAATCTCTGTTTTTATTTGGTTCATTGTGTCTATTGATCAATCTACAGGAAGTGTTAAGTGTTTAAGACAAGAAGAACATTCTTCCTCTCCTGCCAGATCCTGTTTCTGATTTGTAAACATTTGTTCTGCATTTCTAAATACTACAACCTGCCAAAATGCTGGAAAAGCTACACAAATCGCCACCATAGGAAACAATCCAAGCTTAGTTGCAATCTTAATTTTAAATAGGTTGTCTTCCAGGAAATAATAATTCCAATATACTTGATGGCTCTTTTTATCTATTCCTATAATTTTTTTTTCACTCGACCAGCAACTCTGCCATATTTTATCTACGTTACTATGGGCTGATATAGTTATACGACAGCTGATACTGCAAACAAAGCCTGGCATAATTTACTTTATTCGGTTATATATTGAAAATGATAATAAAATACGAAGTTGATCATTTAGGGGAAATGGTATCCTTTTCTCTATCACATAGATAGAAAAAAGAACTGCTGGCATTTAAACTTTTTCTGCCATTAAAAGATTTATGTATTTTTCTTAATATAAAAATCTATTCATATTTATGCTACAATCAATAGCAAGCAAGTGAATACTTGGCATAGAAAACCTCTTAATCAAAATTGTGTTTTCAGAAAAGTGACCATATAAAAATACTCATGTTACAAGCTCAAGTGTAAGAAAGTAAATCCCAGGACTTGAGAACTTTTACCAATCCCATTTCCATCTGAAGCAAACTTTCTACCAAACAAACAAAGCATTATTTAGTACACATTCCATTTCAGAGTATCTTGAGCCATTTTTCCTAAAATAAAACCATAGACTTTGCTGGGACTCTTTCTGCATCAAGTCCATGTTACATAAACATAAGTTACTTAGGGCCGAAATGATCTTAAAACTGGACTTACTGTAACCATCACTGACCATTCATGGAGAGTTTCAAATTTCAGATACAATTGCTGCTTCTAGACTGAGAGATGTTGCAAGGTTACATCACTCTAATATCTCCTAGTCAAGTGGTTTGTTTTTGTACCTTATTGTTCTTATAATTAATCATTTCCCCCTCAGTTAGATGTCAGTTTAAAGTATGTTATTTACTTACAAATAATTCAAACACATGATCCATATCAGAAATTTAGCATCAGGGAATTTGAAACAACTGTGCTTTTAAGGCAGATATTCTATGAGTTTTCAGATGCACCTACTATTCTAAGACAAGGTTTGATTTATATATTTTGCCTTTCAATATTTTAAACTACAATTCCCATAAACCTTAGTTGGGACTGCCCTGCAGAAAAAGTAAATATCAAACTGTATTTTTTTTGCCAATCGAGCTGAGTGTAATGTATGTGTGCTCTAATCTGAATATAGGGACTGCCTGGGAGTGGGCTAAAAAAATCTAACCCGAAAATCAGCGACTGTGATTTTCCAAAATTTTCTAGTGCTTTGCCTTATGATACTAGACTCCAAAATATTTGATAAAAAATTGATGACTGTTGTTTAAATGTGGTCTCCAAGAATTAAGAGAATATAAGACTGGAA
>JANHGD010001115.1:77027-89289 GCA_027560375.1 Imantodes cenchoa
ACGACCCCCTACTTTTGCAAAGATTTTCCTGGGTTAAAAAGTAGTCTTATACGCAGGAATATACAGTATATATAAAAGATATATATATTACAATATATTACACAGAATCGAAGCAATTCATAGAAGAAACTGAAGCTATCCCTGTAGTATTACATTGCATAAAATAGGGATTGTGTTTATCTATATCGCTCTTCAGTCATATTTAGAAATATAGAAAATGAATGGCAGAAAAAGACCTAGTGGTCCGTTGAGTCTGCCCTTTGAGGTTTTTTATTTTCTTTTTACTCACTTCTTTCTAATTTATTTAATTTACTTTATTCTTTAATTTTTGTTGGATGATGGCCTATCCTAAGCATGTTTAAACTCAGTTACTGATGACCGACCTTGTTGGAAGTTGGGTCCAAGCTTCCATTACTCTTTCTGTGAACTTAACTAATTCTCGTCTGTCAAGTCTCCAAGGAAAGGAATTCCAAGCTTATCCAAGTTCGTGGAGTCTTATTTATGAAATAGACATCCACAATTGGTCTTGTTCTTTCTGTGTAAAGATTTATTGTTTTTAATCAAAATACGAATGCAATGATGTCAGAATCAAGCTAAAGTGCTCCTGAGAAACTCATACAGATATTCCAATTATTAGTTATTTCATGAATATTTGTTTTATAAGGTCTTTCTTAGTTAGCTTTTCAAACATTGTGGGAGGAGAGCCGAGTTAGTCTATGATGGCAGAAAAACGGGGGTTCTGATAGTACCTTTTCTGACAACTAAATTTTATTTTAAAAAGCATTACATTTTTGTGACCTGCAAGTCACTTCATTAGGTGAATCAGCTGGTGCACTGGATCGCTTTCCTCATTCCTCTCTTAAGGCTTAATATCATATCAGCCTTTCATTTATTCATTTTGGATTATTAGTATTTTAAATTTGGCTGCTTTAGAGGACATATGGTTGAAGAAATGCTTTGCTTGTAGAAACTAACTCTGTACTTGGCATATAAGGTTTCATTGTGATGAGGAAATTGTTGGTTTTCAAACTTTCAAAACCTTTTTTCTATGCCAGGTATTGGCACAGCAGCGGGCAGAACAGCAAAGGCGTGAGCTTGCCCAAAGCACTAGCTCAGACACTCCCATGGATCCAGTGACTTTCATTCAAACACTGCCATCAGATCTGCGGCGCAGTGTGCTGGAAGACATGGAGGATAGTGTATTGGCAGTCATGCCTCCTGATATTGCTGCTGAGGCACAGGCTCTCAGGCGAGAACAAGAAGCACGCCAGCGTCAACTAATGCATGAGCGTCTCTTTGGTCACTCTAGCACTTCTGCCTTGTCTGCTATTTTGCGTAGCCCAGGTAAGGCAAGCCTTTCCTGTTTTGTCATGGTATGTTGTTTGGTTTATTGGGTCTCAGCTCTTGATTTAATTACTTTGCTCCTCTTTTCACTCTACGCAGCCTTCACAAGCCGATTGAGTGGAAACAGAGGTGTCCAGTATACACGCTTAGCTGTACAAAGAGGAGGTACCTTCCAGATGGGTGGTAGCAGCAGCCACAGCAGGTACTAGATATTGAGTGGGACAGGATTTTTCTGGAGGAGGGATACACTGTGTGATAAACTAGATTTGTTTGGAATCGCAAAACTAAAATTATAATAATTGCTCTAAACTAGTTATGCTATTAACATGGAGGTGGGCTTAATTTGAAATCTAAAAATTGGACTGGCCATGATCTTGCCTCCAGAAATAAGAAAATACCTGTAGTAACCATTGCAAAAAGTCCTGTCTTTTGATCTGCTTCACTGTGTAAGCTGAAAGACCAACTAGATTGGTTTGAAAATAAAGAGCAGAGCTAGAGTTTTAAGAACCAGCTGCCTTGAGGATAAGCATTTGATTCAATATTTGATTCAAACTTTAATGGATTCAAACTCATTCTGGTTAACAGATAAAATGAGCTTTGACAAGAAAAGAGAACTTTCCAACTTGTTGAAGTTATGACATAAAGAAACCTGCCTCATTTAGTAGGGGCAGGTCTCTCTTTGCTAGAAAGGCCTTCTTTGGGATGCTTTAAAGAATTATCTTATATTTATGGAGTATGTTATGATATTTCTGTTGTTGCTTCTTAGACCATCAGGCAGCAATGTAGACAGTCTGCTGCGTTTGCGTGGACGCCTTCTACTCGACCATGAGGCCTTGTCCTGTCTGTTGGTCCTGCTTTTCGTAGACGAGCCAAAGCTGAACACAAGCCGGCTTCATCGGGTGTTGCGGAATCTTTGTTATCATGCACAGACACGAAATTGGGTGATTCGGAGCCTACTTTCCATCCTGCAGCGCAGCAGTGAGAGCGAACTGTGTGTGGAGACACCCAAGGGGACTGTGGCACCAGATGACAAGGGCAAAAGGGCAGCCAAAGGCTGTGGTCCGGACAGCCGGCCACTTGACCTACTGCATAAAATGGAATCCAAAAGCTCAGGGCAACTTTCTTGGCTCTCAGTTTCCATGGATGCAGCTCTGGGATGTAGAACCAACATCTTCCAGATCCAACGAGCAGGAGGCCGCAAGCACACTGAGAAGCATGCTGCTGCTGGTTCCACGGTTCACATACATCCACAGGCTGCCCCAGTGGTCTGCCGCCATGTACTTGATACTCTCATCCAACTTGCCAAGGTGAAGGCAAGAGATTTTTAATGTACTACTTTTGATACGATGAGGAAAAGCTTTTTTTTTTTTCATTTTGAGGAATACTCGAAAAAGTAGGCCAGTTTGTCTTAGAGAAAAGGTTGAAATATTGCAGTTAAATAACAAAATTAATTCCATGTGTAATCAAGATGACCAGGCTGATTATCACAAGGAGATAGATATAGAAAAAATGCAACAAGTTCCTAAATAGAAAACAGTGAGCTATAGAACTATACGTATGTATAATAGTATATCTTATTTACAAGATTTAAATCCATCTTGTCCATTGGTGTACTAAAAACCAGAAAGAGAACAAGCATAAACACGTTAAAAAAACATATAGAAGCACAACTAATTTTAATGGGGAAGAGTGAAATTATAGTTTTTGTTTCAGTATTTCCAAGCTACTTTTTAAATTCTTAGGCTTGAAGAATGAACTCTGAGTAAATTTACTTCTCCCTTGTGCTTGTTATGAAAACATTGACCCGGTGATTGTCTGCCAGAATTGTTGTCTTCATTGTGAGTTGATGTGGCCAGAATTGCGTTGTAGTCGACTGCAGTGCATTAACTCTGTCCCCCAAAGTCCATGTGCCACACTAGAAATACAAAAATACTGTAGTCTTTTCTGATCCCGCTTCTTTTATGCCAAAGAGTTGTGTGAATTTAAAGGTAAAATATGTGAAATGTATAGCTTTTTCCCTTCAGTGGTAGAAGTTACCCTGGAGTGGTTTCTCCACCTACCCGCTGCAGTTTCAGGATATCGATGCTTAAGTCTTCAGTAGGAAGGCTTACCCCAGTTCCAGACCTAAAACCTTGTGGTTCTGCAGAGCACCATTTTTATGAATCTTCCTTATATTATCAGTTGTATTCAGCATTTATTTAAAATGAATGAAGGTTTGTTGTATATTTGCTTTATGTCTATCCAAAAGGAGCTGCAGTTAATCAGTATTCTTCTGGGTTACTACAGGGTAAGAAATACTACCGCTTTTCTAGGCAAGGAGCTATTAATATTAATGCTAGCATTTGAAAATTTGTCTTTAGAAGTGGGTAGGCTGAGTTTGTTCTCTACTTGGAGTGGCAACTGTTCAGTGCTAGTGCTCTCCATTCCTTTTTGTTAGCTACCATTGACAATAAGCTGTAAACAGATATTGTTATACATTTTCTAGAGGTATATTTTGTGTTCTGTGCTGCTAGTTATATACACAGATACTGCTGCTACAAACTCAAGGTATTTATTACTCATAAATCTTCAGTTGGAATAACACAAGAGTTTGAGAGAGATGTAAAACTTTCTATTTTAAATACTTTTTTTAAAAAGTAAGCAAATTACAGATTTAAAGAGGATCCAAGAGTAGATACAGTCGTAGTTCGGCACTCGACTGCTTCAAAACACGTCAAATTTGATATTTGACACATTTTGAAGCAGAAATCTTGTCCTGCCATTCATCTTTCTCCCAGTAGTCGACATGCAGGGAAGAACTGGATGATGTTGGCTACCTAGTTATTTGCTATTTCTTTTGGCCGAAATAGCAGGTCATGTGGTAAGTCACAAGGTTTTCTAGGTACCCGACAGTTTTAGTATTCGGCCTGTCTTCCAAAACAACTTACTGACAGGACCAAGGTACCACTGAATCATCAAGCCCATGGATTAGCCAGATAAACCCCAAACCCCACATGGATAAAGTTTGCAAGAAAGAAGACAGAACATAGTTTGCCACCAAGAGCCAAGATAAGCAGTTGTCCCCTGATACCACTTTGATACCACTTTGATACCACTTAATTTGCTAAGTCAAACTTCTTTCTTTTAGCTAGTTGGCTTGACTTTCCTTGTTCTACCCTTCATAGCATGTAACCTGCGGTTGGCTCAGTAGCTTATTTAACTCAGGCTCTGGGTCAGCCAGACCATCCTGCAACTGCATCTCCTCAAATGCCTCTTCCCCACGGCCTTCTCTTCCTTTAATTCCTGCAACACAGACTAAGGCTCTACCTGGTCAGGCTCTTCAGGTTCTGGATCTGAGGAATCCAACTGATCTTTAAGGCAGTTAATTGCTTGTTTATTTTATTTTTATTTACTATATTTATAGGACCTCAGGGTTTATGTTAATATATTTACTTGTTTGTTTGTTTGTTTGTTTATTAAGTAATTACATTTATAGGACCACACGGTTACTCGACTCATTTTCCCCCCCGAACCTAGAGAATCTAGCCCTAGAAGTTGGCATATGCATGTGGGGACTTGGGGGGGTGGGGGTTAGTTAAATTGAGAAAGTGCCATTGTTACATTATGAAACCAGAAAAGAACAACTAGTAAACATTTAAAATTGAATGTGGGCTGCCAGCATGGATTCAGAGATCCTAGAAAGAGATGTAATTCGCCTCCTTTCCTTTCCCCCACCTTTCCAGGTGTTTCCCAGTCACTTCACCCAGCAGCGGACCAAAGAGACCAACTGTGAAAATGAGCGGGAGCGTGGTAATAAGCAGTCAAGCAGTCCTTGCCCAGGTCAAATGGGCACAAGTGGCATCTCCACGGACTTCTGGGACTTGTTGGTCAAACTGGATAACATGAATGTAAGCCGCAAGGGCAAGAACTCCATCAAATCTGTGCCTGTGAGCGCTGGCTCAGAAGGGGAGAGCTCCCCCTACAGCTTGGAAGCCTCTCCACTGGGCCAGCTGATGAACATGCTGTCGCACCCAGTCATCAGACGGAGCTCTCTGCTGACTGAAAAGCTGCTGCGCCTGCTGTCTCTCATCTCCATTGCTCTTCCCGAGAACAAGAACGCGGCTGAGGGGGCAACCAGTTACATTGTTCCTAATGCAGCCAGCACCCCAGCTCCTGCCCCTACCCCTGCTCCCACTCCTGCCCCTGCTCCGGCTCCCCTCCCAGTCCCTGTCCCTGTGCCTGCTTCTGCCTTGGCGGCAGCAGCTGTAGCTACAACTGCTGCTTCGATCGCCGCTTCTGGGCCTGCTGCCACAGTAACCACCACGTCAACCGTTCCAGCTGCTGTGTCTAGTAAGTCCTCTCATTTGAGGAGGGGAGGGGGAAGAAAGGGAAACCTAATCTACTTTTGTAGGGATTATAAGAGATACTTAGGCCTCATTCTCAGCTACTAGGAATCTTCCCCACTGACCAGAAAGGCAATCAGGTGGCCGTGATATTTGGAATACAATGGAGCAATATGGACATTGCCTTGTGCTCCAAAATGAAAAGCAGAATATAAATCAAATAGAATAAATGAAACATGCTAGCTCAAAACAAAAATGAAAATATTTGAGTTTTTAAGTATAGGAGAGAATGAAAAAGAACCACCCTAAAATACACTTTTTGTCTGTTAGAGAAAAAGAAAGATCCAGAGCTCAGGAAAGAGGCCTCATTCTGGGAAACACACACACACAAAAACTGCTCCTTGCCTGGTTATCAGCATTTACATCCTAAGTATCAATTATGTTTATATCCTAAATATTTTTTTAAAAGTAATGAGTCATGTACACACCTTTGCTCAACATAATAACACTTGCTTTTACATTTGACCTGCTTAAAGAACAGAATAACTGCAGCTACTAAGTTAAATTTAGCAGGTCCACCATTCTTCTATAGCAAAATGCAACAATATACTCAAGAGTACAGTTTACAATTCTTCCCCCCACAATCCCCCGCGGGGGGAAAAAAAAGCTTAGCAGACCAACCAGCACAGATTGTCTTCTTACTGCGCTCTGAAGTCTCCACAGGCAAAAGGGCCCAAAAACTGTGTAATGATCTCAAAAATATCAAAAACACGGCAAACAAGCCAACAAAATCTATCAATACAGACATATTTTTGCAGAGAAATGATACTATTGATATCTTGCTAACAATTTTTTTTGCTTTAATACTTTTGGAAATGCCTCTTTAATACTTATGGAAAAGAACATAACTGCCCCTTGGGAAAAGTTTCGGTCCTTAGTTTTTCTGGGGTGTTATTGAGGGTATTATCTTTCCAAAAGAGGATTGTATTCAAGCTGCATAACTGGAATCACTGCTAATCTTAGGCAAGATTCAAGGTTTCTGGCATCTTTTGAGAGAGAGGAGCCTTTACAATCTCCAGGCTGAAGACCATGGTCAGGATGGACTGGAATTTCGTAAGAAGTTTAATGAATCAGCATAGAGTGAGGATAACCATTATTTTTGCAAGACTATTGATCCAAAGTTGGACTGTGAAGAATGCTGTATATTCTAATCTAGGCACTGATCTTGAAAAATAGTATCAGTTAGCAATGAAATGGTCCTGAGCTTCTCATGCCTAATTTACAGTACACATGTCTTAACCACAGCAGACAATATTTTAGCTAGATCTGGCTTGAATTGCTGAGGGCCAACAAATCTTATTACCATTGCACTTGGAGATAAGCATAAGGTGGCCTCAGTTATAACCAAAGTGTTCTGGATGCACCTACTTTTGGAACATGTTCTCTAAATTGCTGAAATTTCTGTTTCATTGGATTTAGGGGGTTGATGTTTCAGTTAATCCATTATCTCTCCTTCAGTAGCAGTGCGTCTCTTCTGTCTTATCCTCCTTTAACAGAGGTGGCATGTCAGCTGCTTATCTTGATTAAGATGAGGTTGAAAGATCTTTTATATTAAAACTTGGTCACAAGATTGCTATTTTCTGGGTGGTAGGAGAGATTATTTTAGCTGATGGCTCACATCCCGTACAGCTTTGTTTCTTCAGTCATTCTCTGGTTTCTAAAACTTCGTTGGACATAGCCATTTGGTTTCAAATATATCAGTATAGACAACATGAAAGTTAACAATATTTTAAGAGAATAGTAAGCTGAAGTTTTTCAAGCTGAAAGCTGTAGTACAAGTACTCTGTTAAATCTATATTGTGATTTCACAGAATTGCTATAAATATGATTGTGTCCTATCTTTTTCCTAAAAGCTCACGGTAAACATTGGGGTGGGGGAGATGACTTGTGATCCAGAAAATAATTATTGTGTGAGGCAGGTTGGATTAAGAGTTAATGACTTGTCCAAAGTCCCTGTGAATTTCACAGTTGAATAGAGACCTGAACTGGGGCCTTTCCACTCTCCATCTGCTACCTTAACTGTTGTATTTGAATCTATTACCAGACAGGGCTTGACTGGGAGAAATATGGATGGTGGAAGGGATCTTTATTTTATTGGTTTCTGCAGTGTGTTGAGGGCTCCTAAAATAGAATTGTCAGAAAAATAGTTCAGGAGAGGCTTGCACATATAGAAGATTTCAATTCACCAGTTGTCGGGTCATGCAAATACTGGAGTTCAAATCCAAGGTGACATGGATTTTGCATGAAGTCTCTCTCTCTCTCTTTGCAGCTATTGCAAAACCAAGCAAATCTCCAGCCAAGGTGGGCGAAGGAGGAGGAGGTGGTGGAGGTGGGACTGATAGCAAAATGGCAGCTTCAGGCTTAACGGAGAACCAGCTTCAGTTGTCCGTGGAGGTGAGTGACAAAAGAGTGATGGGAGTGATCCCACATAACATATCAAAGAGGTGGGGGGGTAGAGGCCAAAACGTCTAGCTCTACAGCAAAACTCTCTTTTCCTCTGCCAGGTGTTGACATCTCACTCTTGCTCCGAAGAAGGCCTGGAAGATGCTGCCAATGTTCTCTTGCAATTATCGCGAGGTGACCCAACCACACGTGACACTGTGCTGAAGCTCCTGCTTAATGGGGCCCGTCAACTGGGTTACACCCTTTGCAAACAAATAGGTAAATACCTGTAATGGAAGCACTGTAGATTAAATATCCACGTCCTTTAACTGTCACAATCCAGAGATGAAATCAGAAAAAGGGACTTCTTTGAAAGAAGCAATGCTGTGCTCCTGATGTGCAATTTTAAAGTCACATTTGAGAATACATTGTAGCCAATATTTAAAGCAATCTCTCCTTGCCAAGATTGTTTCCAAAGCCTTTTTCTCTTTGCTGTAAACTGAGATAATCCTCTTAGAACTTCCTCAGTACGGGGAACTGCACTCTGCAGGTAGCCCTTGCCTTGCTTAGTGACCATCTGATTTTACAACTGTTGGGAAAATAGTTTTGTGACCAGTCCTCATATTTACAACCATTGCAGCATCTCCACCTCAAATCACATGAAGTTTCACTTAACAACCACAGCACCTAGCCATGGAGTTGGCAAGGGAGAACTACCTGTATGGGCTACTATTAGGAAGCTGTTCCTCTGGATCGGTGGCTCCTTTAAAAAGGGATCACTTCTTCAAATAGAAGTGCGGTTGCTTGTGGTTTATGGATCTAGATTTGTTCCTGGAGGCCAAATGGGTCAATTCAATCTTTGGTGATGCCAAACCTTACTAAAATGATATACACCTTAGTGGAGTACGATTGCTTGTAGTTTATGGGAGTTTTTGGATATTCCCATTGCATCAGAATCCAGTAGCAGAGTTGATCAGAAGTAACTTTGCGGATATTACCTGTAGGAGCCAAAAATGGTTTACATCCAGGATCACCGATATCCTCCTGGCCACTCCCTCTAAAGTGATAAGAGATGGTCTGTGGGTTCTAATTTTGCCTTATGCTTGGTTATTTTTGACATGTGAAAGGAACATTTTTAACAGCTACACCCCAATTGTGGAATTGTCTGTCCTGGGAAGGTTGGTGAATCCTTTTCACTATTAACTTTCTGTTCCCTGACGCAAGCGTTCTCTCTTCAGGCAGGGTTATTGTTGTCTTGGTTTTTATGTCGGTTATAATTGTCTGCTGATCTTTTAATCCTGTCAGATACAGTTCACAGTCTTGCATACTTTTTTATAGCGGAGATGACCGTAAGGGATATTCTCCTGAGGCAGCATGATCAGTTTCAGCCTCGAATTCTCTCTTTTCAGGTACACTGTTGGCAGAGCTGCGAGAATACAATTTAGAGCAGCAGCGCCGAGCGCAGTGCGAGTCTCTGTCACCAGATGGGCTCCCAGAAGAGCAGCCTCAGACCACCAAATTGAAAGGCAAGATGCAGAGTCGGTGAGTCTCCTCTCAGCTGATCCTTCTCTCCTCGTGTGGAGTGTACTTCGCTGACGTTTGCCCTCTCACAGGTTTGACATTGCTGAAAACGTGGTGATCGTGGCCTCGCAGAAACGTCCCCTGGGTGGTCGGGAGCTCCAGCTACCCTCAATGTCTATGCTGACCTCTAAAACCTCCACGCAGAAGTTCTTCTTAAGGGTGCTGCAGGTCATCATCCAATTGCGGGATGACACACGCCGTGCCAACAAAAAGGCAAAACAGACAGGCAGGCTAGGTATGTTGGGCAGGGGATCAGTCCAGGCAGATCCTGAGGTTGCATCTGCCACTCAAGAGTCCCTAGCCCAAAGCTGGATCCCAGTAGATGGGGCTAGTTCTTCATTCTTTTTCTCCCTTTTGTGTGTGTGTAGGTACTTCCGGTCTGGGCTCAGTTAGCAGCATCCAGGCCGCTGTTCGGCAGCTGGAGGCTGAGGCTGACGCCATTATACAAATGGTACGTGAGGGTCAGAGGGCCCGGAGGCAGCAGCAAGCAACAACGGTTAGCATGGTGCCTGTGGCGCTTGTAGGCCACTCATTTTGTTTATTTGAAACTCCTTTTTTCATTCTTTTTTTCTCATCGTTTCTCCTTTATGGTTATCTGCTCTTGTCATCAGAGCCTCTTTGTGCAGGAGAGAGCTTCATCACGTAACCACAGAGATCTACTTCTGAGAAAGAAGGCTTGCAGCAACAGGCTAGTTTAGGAGCAGGTTAATTTAGAAACATTGCTCTTTGTAGCTGGCTGGATCTCTCTCTCTCTCTCTCTCTCTCTCTCTCTCTCTCTCTCTCTCTCTCTCTCTCTCTCTCTCTCTTTCTCTTTAGAGTTGACAGAGTTCTTGCTTCAAAACTATTTCCAGAATGTCTTAACAAATTGTATCCTTAGGGTTTTTCATTCATGTAGAATTGTTTTGTACTCTTAACTGTCTCGACATGCATTTCGTGTTCTTTTTTCTAAGTGGGCAGGTCTCTAGCCTTTTGGTGGCTTTAGACATATTTTTTGCTAACTGTAACTTATTTACCTTTTCTTGGGTGTTGACAGATCTGTAGTGCAGTGGAGAAAGATGACAATACAAATAAATGCCAGGTCCTTTCTTTCTCAAGTCACTCCGCTATGATAGAGCTTGTTCTTTCTTGCTGTAAATAAATTAATCATACTCACTTATTTCTGTACCAGATTGAAACTTGACAATGTAATCACATCACTTACTTTGCTTGGCCTGCTCACAATAGGGAAGGTTGGACTATTTGCCAAAGCAATATAAGGGAGCTCTACAACTCAGGTGGCAAATAGCTTTGGCAGCATTGGAAGAAAATAATGATTTTGAAATTCCAGCAATTTGCTTAATACCTAGGAGTATTGGCTGAAAATTAGAAATACAGCACTTATGGATGAGATCAGTTTGACACATTTTTCCATTTTTGCTTTTTTGATTGTTGAATTTGTAGCCATTAGGGTAGCCTTTTGCCAAAGGTGCAAAAAAGCAGTAGCAAGGAATATCTGTTGTGGTCTCATCTGGCACCTCACAAAATAAAGGGCTTCAGAAGGACTCAAGTTTATTGACACGTTCTAGGATTTAACAGAATAACAGAATACTCAAAACTGCTTGAGTTATTAGTTGAATATATATGGTCAATAACCATGGTCGTGGCTTACCTTTCTCTGCTCTTCAACCTTACTCTCTTTTCCAAACTTCAAAGCGCTCAGATTGAAGTGCTTGGCTGTGAATGAGCTGACATCTGTGGTAGTGCTAATTCAATTTAGATCTAGCATCTATTTTGTATAACGGAGGTTGTGGAATAAAGTTGAGTTTTTACTTGCAGAAGTTGTACAGCCTAGGTCATTGAGTTACAAAGTCCAAACTATGAAGGCTTATGCATCAACTCCTTATTGCTGTCTTTTGCTGCCTTTCAGAGATACAACACTGCATTTACTTCTGAGTTTTAGCAGCTAGAAATAATTTATTACATACCATGCATAAGGCACGACCTAGCATTGGTTGAATAGATCCTTTACTTGTGCACATAATAGCTGATAATACCAAACGTATGAAATCCTTGGCCCACTCTCTCCAGATAGTTCACTGGATAATCGTTTGCATCTTTGAGACCCTAATTCTCCAGCTTCACAGGAGGTTCTCCATCCAGCTACATTATAAATGCTATTGAGGATAGAGATGAGCCTCACACACTGGATTTTTCTCAGTATAACCAGGTCTACTAATCAAGCCATGATTGGCATAAGATTATTGTTTATGTCTCTTGTTAGATAAACAGTCAACAATATATTGAAGTCAAGCTGCTTTAGTACAGTGTATAATTTCAATTTGTAAGTTCTCTCCGGCAGGAAAGGCCCCGATGACAGCCCCCCCCCTTTTTTTTCCACTGCATTTCTTTGCTTTTATATAATTTCTTATTCAAGTGCATGCAAAACCTTTGCTCCAGGCTATAAATGATCAGCCTTCGTGCATCTCATGCTTCTTGCTTTTTTCTATCATCTACTTTTGTCGCAATGCCTTTTTTGTTTAATTTTCTTCCTGCAAATTTTAGCTTGTGTGCAGTAGCATGCTTAACCTCTTTTG
>JANHGD010001115.1:130061-140082 GCA_027560375.1 Imantodes cenchoa
TTCGTATGTTTTTGCCTCCAGTCCCCTAATCATCTTGGTTGCTCTTCTCTGCACTCTTTCTAGAGCAGTGTTTCTCAACATTGGCAGTTTGAATTCTGGGAGTTGAAGTCCACACATCTTCAAACAGCCAAGGTTGAGAAACACTGTTCTAGAGTCTCAACATCCTTTTTACATCGTGGCAACCAAAAAGACCCATTCTTCTAGAAAGAGAAAGGAGGGTTGAGGTTTCTCAGAACAGGATAATTTGTAGGGAGTTGCAAAACAAATAAAGAGTTCTGTGAGTGGAGAAGGCTTGTGTTCACTTGTGTCATCAGTAATGCAGACTGATATTAGTGCAATATTATGTAAATACACATTATTAGCTTGATTTACTGATTGTAACAAGTGATTGGAGGCTGGAATATCCACACATCTGGAAGCTACTCGATCGGAAAATTAATTTAGTTATTGCTAGCGAAATTATACAAGTTTCCTAATTCTTTCCGAATTGTTTATCTTCCTCTCTGGAGCATGGAAGTATTGGGAAATAAGGAATTCTTAGGTGTTGGCTCTTCTTCTACCGATATAGCTAGGCACGCTAGAGGAAACAGCAGTTGGCTGGCTACTGGAAGGGAAACAAGGATAGGTTGTTTGTCTGGTTGGCCAGGCGTATATTGGAAAAGGATGCGAAATTGTACAGTAGGAAATAAAGTTTATCTGAGTAAAAGCACTGCATTTTAATTTAGCTCTTCCTGTGCTTCCCCCCCCCATGCTATTTTCATACATTTATTGAGAGCCGGATACATAGATTTGGCACAGCTATAATTAGATATCAGCTCCTTGACATTTACAACTGGAATTAATAATCTTAAGACTTTCCTGCATTTGTATGTTAAGTAGTGGGCTCCTCCTGCTTGGTGAAGTGGGGTTATCTTTGGAAACGATTGTTCACTTGTCTCTCCAGAGATTAGAGAATATCAGCTACTAATGTCTGAAGGGGACCAGGCTGGGGAAAGTGATTTGTACTTCTTCATTGATAAGTCTTGTTCCATAGATTTTTCTCTCCATTGCATCTACCTTCTTTACTGCTTTTGGGGCTTTCTTGTCTTTTTAACTTTGACGTCTAAAAGGGCTGTGTCACATTTTGGGTTTTATCTATTTAGATTTTGTGAATACAGCACCTCATATTTTAGATGGCATTGCTTCTCCCCCCCAATTGCAAAAGTCTAATTGTGCAACAATGTAGAAGGTGGTAGTAGATGTATCTACCACTAGGCAGATATGAAGAAATCATTCTTTGGGGAACTGTTGTTTTGTTTTCTAAAATAAATCATCCTGGTTATTGGAATAGTGAATTGAGAACTTCACATAAGCCATCTCTGCTAGTAGTGTGTCAGACTGTAAATGTGTAAAGGAAAAGTGAACCATGCATTGTGGTGCAAAACCTAGCAGTAGCTCTAGTGATTCTCTCTCCATGGAGCATTTAGTGTGGCTTCTGCTGAGTTAGTGACCTCTTTCAGATGCTTGGCTAGACTGAAGAAGTTGAGAAACATTCCAGATGGCATTTCTGCAGCCCAACTAAGAAAATTACATGAAGTGGGCCTCCATACCAGTGCATCGTTTCCACCATCCTATTTTTTTTTTTGGTAATCTTAATCTCCATGGGAACTGATAAAATTCTCAATCAAAAGGCATATGGCTTCTTTCTTTAGGTTCCTTGGATAACGTATTAGCACTTCTGCAAATAAAAGGACTGCACCTAGGAAGCTGCTCTTCCTGTTGCAGTTTATAATTGTATGTTTTGAACAGAGCTCATATTTTTCTGACTTGGCTTAAGAAAACTATTCCCTTAACCCTGATTGCATCTCTTTTATGAGCTATTTTCCTGAAGCCGGCAGTGGCTGCATCCAAAGTCATAGTCCCATATATTCATATATCTCACTTCCTCTCTCCCTCTCCCTCTCTCTCTCTCTAAGCTGTTCCCTTGCACAGTTGATCCATGGAAAAAGTGTGCCTTGTTGATCCACAGAGCGCGATGCCTTTTTTTTTGTACAAGTTCCCCATTGCGCAAGCAACCCATCACACTTAAGGCAACTCTGCTTTATGTGGCAGAACCTGTATATCACTTTAGTAACCATTTTAAAAAACAGGCAGAAAGGAAGATGTCTAGCAACAGACTGTATATGCTCCTCTAAGACTGTAATTGTGGAGACGCTCTCTTCAAACTTCTGGGGAATGAAGAGGCCTACTTCTAAGCGGTCCTGGGTAGATTACATTGTTAATAACTTCCAGATGTTTTGGACTTCAATTCCCATCAACCCAAGATAGCACAGACACTGGCAAGAGCTGTATTGCAAAAAAACTTTTATTTTGTTGCCTTGTAGTACTTGAAATTTTAACCAGGAGTCTGCTTTGGCTTTGCACACATTTTTACAGTGGACAATTACCAGATTAGCCTCGCTCTGACCAGGACAACAACAGGGGTGACAGGTTTTTATAATTTCTACTGCATCCAAGGACCATTTCCTACAAAAGCTTCATTTTTAACTGCATTCAAGTGGGGAGAAATCCTTGAATTTTGTTCTCTCTTCCCTGATAAAAAGTTGGAAGAACATAGGTGGTACGTTGTAGTAGCATAGTACTTTAGAAAGGAGTTATAAACGAGTCCTATTTGCATTCTTTTTAGCAGAAATTTGGTGATAGCTGCTGGGTTTCTTAGATTAAATATTTTTACAGCAACGACTTGTTGGAAGCCAGACTTATGCTTAGCAGACTGTCTACTTCCAGCCTTTACTGAAATGCAGTGGGGTCTCAGAACTCAAGGAATGCTGTTCCCCTCCCGGTCCCCCTGCCCCCATCACAGCAGAACAGCAATTAAGCGAACAGATTCAATACGGACTAGAAGGAGGAAGTGTATTTCTGGAGTGTGAACCCCGATCTCCCCACGCGACCATCAAGTGGCTTATGCAAACAGACGATTCTACCAAACGCAAAGTGGTAAGTCCTGCTAAACATTACTGCACGTGGCCTTATGCTGTGTACGCCGATACTGTGGGAATTTGAAGCCCAGGATTGGAAAAATCTGATCATATGGTGGGCATTTTTTAAGAAAACAAAATCTAAAGTCACTGTCTCGTGGTGGATGTTGAAGTTGGCAACTGAAACTTTGCTGAATTAACAAAACCTGTAATCACACTCGCATGCACTTGGTTAGATCAAAACCAACCACATTACAGCTTATGCAGACTAGGCCACTGACTAGTGAAACGGCTGTGTAAGATGCAAATTGAAAAAGCAAAGTAATTTCAATTATGTCACGCGCTTTCCTTCCCAGTTGCCCCGGGATCGCATATTGCTTCAAACACCTCAAGGTGTGCTTTTAGGCCCAGTGATGCCATCCGACAGTGGGCTTTACCAATGCGTAGGCACGGAGAATCGCTTTCGCCACACACTGCGACGGCTTCGTCTGCATGTCCTTCCGCGGGCTTTGCTGGAGGGGGCCATCACCTCTGAAGAGGCACCTACCCTGGGTATTTGTGAGAGCTACTGGCAACAGTTCAACAGAGCCCAAGATATCCAGCACAGCCAAGGCGGTCACCAGTCCCATGCTGGACCCAGCCTGTGGAGTTCTGAACAGCAGTCTAACTGGTACAGAGCTGCCCAGCAGCACTCATTGAACTGGACCACCAGTAGTCCCCATCATTCGCAAAGCGGCAGCACCAACAGCCGCCGTCGTCCCCACCACCACCGCCATCACCACCACCGCTCCAAGCCATGGGCAGGACATCGAACTCCACCTCGAAGCTGAGCTGGATGGAAGACAGTGGGCAGGGAAGGGCTTTGACCTAATCTTTGGCGCGAGAGAATGACATTCCAGTGGACTCTTTGTAAAAAGAGTGGATCCAGAGATGGGGAAAAACCTCTTTGCTTCCTCCAGATTGAGGGGACAACACTATTGCTAACAAAGTGTGGGGTGCGGTGTGTCCAGGCTAATTCCAGGGTTTTTAGGACCAGGGCTTACTGGCACTTTCCTGAAATGGAAAGGTGGCCGGTGCTAATTGCAAAGCCTTTGGCATTCTTTTTTTTTTTTTTACAGTATTCATTCCCAACCTTATGCCATCCTCTCACATCATAGAAGGAAAACTGTGGGGCTTCCTTCAACATTAACACCATCATTTATTCACCCTATGCTGCAGAAGCATGTAGCAGAAAATAAAATACCAGTTTATTTTCTAAACAAAATGGAAAAGGGCCATTGTGGATTTGTGAAAGGAAGAACATTTCCATGCACAGTGAGCCCAATGTTACAAGTAGTTTTAAGACCCAGCCTCGTCAGAATCAAGCCCTGCCACGAACTGAAAGAGGGCAATGCTAACAACGAGTTTAGTGGTTTATCCCGAGTACTGCCTACGCCGCAGGTATTAAATGGAACCCTTGCTTCAATGGAAGACCACACTGTTCCTTTTTGTCCAGCCTGTAACTGATTTAAGGAAATACAGAATATATGGGCTTGGCGATACACAAATCCCAGTCTATATATGTATCAACTGCTTTTCAGTCAAAAGAAAGCAGGAGGCTTTAACCCATTACAGATGCTAGCTCAGTATTAATTACAGTTCCAACTTCTTTGGAGGAAGTATCTTTTTATGGCAGAAACACATTCTCTCTATTACGTCCACCTTTCTGATAATTTTAACAGAAATGGTTAAGAACCTTGCAGATTATGAGCTCTTCCAGAACAAGAACCAACAGATTCTGTATTAGATCAAGCCAAGTTTCATCTACAGTTGATTCATACTGCGCCATCAACTCCCAATTGTAATACACATTTAAATTTCATTTACTTTGCACTGTTGAAGAATGTTTTTAAAAAGCCATTGAGTGAGGGGAGAAGTGGGGTTATCACTACAGCTCATGGAATGAATTCCAGAGTATGTGATGATGGGAAGCTCTTTTGAAGCTTTTTTCCAGGCTGGTTGCGATTGCATAATCTAAACCCAGGTGTCAACTTGGCTATTCCCTATTTATTTCCGCTATGCCTCATTTCTTAAATTTAAAAGAGTATTTTGGTGTCATTACTTGCATTTTGTCCTAGATAAATATTGAGGCATGGGAAGATATACCCTCTCATTCAACATAAGCTTTGGTATGAGACTTTTGTGAAAAGCATCTGAAAATTTCAAATACACAATGATCTTTCGATGATCACTAATTTCACATTTGAGACACAGAATTCTAAGATTTTTCTCTCACAGAATCCATGCTAGTTCTTCCTCGGCTTGCCCAAGGTATATTCAACTACCTTTAGTATAATAATGCTTTCTACAAATATACAGAAAATGCCACTTTTTATAAGTCATACATTTTAGCTCAAACTTTTATATTAAAATTAAGAAATCGTGGTTAAATAATATATAGCCCAGTTGATATTAACAGTTTCTCCTTTAATTATCATGAGCCCTCTGATCACCTCTGCTTAGCATATCTTTAAAGGTGCGTTCTCCAAAAAGATTCTTAAATTCATCTGGAATGAAAACTGACAGAATTCATGTTCTACTTACTTGCCTTATCGTATTTCTACTTTTTTGTCCTCACCTACTGGTCCTACTACTTCTCTGGATGGTTTTTTGTTTCTGAAATATTTCAGAAAATTTTATTACTTTTCACGGGTCTGAAAGATTTGTTCCTAATAGCTTTTTCTCACTGGCAATATATTATTTTTGCAAAAATTGCAATTTTCTAATTATGCGTATCTAACAATTGGAGAAACAAAATAGAATTATCTACAACAACTATTAGTAATGTGAAAGGGCCATTTCACACTACACCTCAGTGAGAACCATGATACAAAAATTCAGGTTGGAAACAAGGAAACAGATACTCAGGGCTTCTCATTACTCTACGGTCATGCTCCTACATAGTAGGAAATTAGAAAACAAGCTACAGTACTGACAATATGTTGTGTGAAACTGGGCATGCTCACAACTGCCACCAGCAACTCTAACTGACCAGGTCGCCTTTATCCCAAGATCCAAGTAAATTTGTTAACCTCCAAAGTTTAATAATAAAAAAATCATAATACAATAAAATAACACACCCCTCCCTACCCCCAACATCCCACCCTTCTCTGCTGGAGAAAATAAAGGAAAACACTAAAAAGAGAAAGACAAAAGGTTTTTAGTGTCGGAGCCTGAGGCAGTATGGGGCCCATGATTTGGGGGTGGGACGATGAGGGTGGAGAAGTGGCTGGAGTGGAACTAAAATATTCCTTGCCTTTTCCACCACCCTAGAGAATAAAGTGGTTACCACAATTCCTATAAAACCCAAAAGGTACCAGGAAGAGGATGGGGTGTCTAGGGAGAGCTGCCCCTCTGTGCAACAGGAGGTGCTGTCCCTGCGGTAGCCAGGGAATGCTGGTAGAAAAAGGGGGACACTCCTCTCAGGAGAGGCCCCAATTCCTTTCACTGCCTGAAGCGAGGGAGCTGGGCATTGTCCCAGAACATTCTACCACCCGTGCTGGATCTCTGCAAGGCTTCGGTCCTCACAGCAACACGGCGGTGCCCTCAGTCGCTTCTGCCAAAGAGAACGCGGGCCCTGCTTGTTGGTGACCCCTGCAATGCCTCCCCTTTCCGCAGTATCGACAATACAAAAGGAGGAAAAATAAAATAAAATATTGCATCATCTGAAAAATAGTCTGATGCAGGGCCAGTGCCAAGTCCTGGGAGGGGTGGGGGGAGATGCAGCCGCAACTTCTAGGGCTGGGTGCCTCCCCATGCAGAGTGCTAGTCAAGCCAACCGAGTGACCTGGGGCTGCCAGAGTCCCTTACAGTGCAGTATAGTCCAGAAGGAGAAATCCAGGCATCTTCTAGCCGTCACAACTGCTAGGGAAGACAATTATTACATGTTAGGAACTAGTCAGCCCGTTACAAAAAGCCCTATAAATAACCCTAGACAACTTGGTGGCATTCTGCTTCTTCACTTACTCCAACTCCATTGTGGCTGCAGTCTGTGCCCGCTGCAGAGGGAGCGCCACCTTGGGACAGCGCTGGGTCTGCCGCCCGGATCTTCTTTGGCTCTAATTCCTCCTTAGGCAGGGCTGGGCAATCACCACGCTCTGTCTTGCGTTTCCGCCGCCGCTCTGAGTCTCGGCCTCGCCCACGGGTGACACGCCGCTCCGCTTGCTCCAGCTGGAAAAAGACAGGAACGCAGGGAATGAAAACTAGGCCCACTCTTGTAATACACACACACACACACACACACACACACACACACACACACAGACGGCATCATGTGGTTGTATTTTATAATGTGGCTAAAAGGTCTAATTACATACTCTGGAGGGTTTTTTTCTGTAGTAATTACATATTTCTGGCCATCATAGTTGCAGTTCTTAAATAAGAGAAGTATATTGAAGATGCAATCCTCACCCATCACAAAACGCTGAAAAAGGAAAGCTTCTATAACCAGAAGAACCTGTGCTCATTTCCCATACTCATTTACTGAAAGCTTTAGTATTCCCCTCTATAGAAGAACACAACAAAAATCTGTGAACATACATAGACACAGATCATAGCTACTGAAAAAATGCTTGATGTGGAATAAAGTAATCCTTTGACTTACAACCACAATTGAACCCAAAAATTCCGCTGCTAAGCAAGACAGTTGTTAAGTGAGTTTTGTCCCATTTTATGACCTTTCTTGCCACAGTTGTTAAGTGAATCACTGCAGCTGTTAAAATTAGTAACCCGGTTAAGTGAATCTGGCTTCCCCATTGACTTTGCTTGTCAGAAGGTCGCAAAAGGGGATCCCATAATCCTGGAACATTCCAACAGTCCTAAAATACATGTGAGTGGCCCAGTGTCTGAATGTCTGATCACATAAATTTGATCACGCAATCATGGGGATGCTGGAATTGTAAGTGGGAAAAAAAAAAAAACAGCCATAAGCCACTTTTTTCCAGCGCTACTGTAACTTTGAACGGTTAGTAAACAAATGGCTGTAAGTCGAGGGCTACCTCTACAGTTAGAAAAAGCAAAGGGCTGGAATGCTGCAATTTTGTCTTTCTTTGAGATTCAAAAGATAACAACTGCTGCAATTACTGGAAAATGTGTTTGGGGGGGAGGGACTTTAAAAATTCCATGTTTTGAAAAATGATCCACCTGAAAGATCCCTAAGATATCCCTAAGAAATAAGTTGTTATCATAGGAATCATCCCCTTTCATCTTGTATCTCTCAACAGACTTTCACCAAGGCCTCCATACAGATAATATAAATTTTGAATCAAATGATTTCAGCATCACATAAATGATGTAAAAAATATCCGCATTCAGATTTCCTGGCTTGCACCTCTGTCTCCTACTTTAAAGCCATCACGCAGGAAGAGAAAAAAAACATTTTCATTTCTGTAGTTGACTGTCACTGTTTCGTGGTAAAGCAGCACACGTATTTACCTTTCCTGTGTGATAACTTCCAAAGAATCTAAAAATCTGACTCGGCTCCTGAGACACTAACAAAAGTGGCAAATTTTGTGGCTAAAAATGCTGTACTAGCCTTTTTATTAGAGGCAGCCATCACACTTTCACAAAGAAGACATGGAAACCCAGACAAACAGCTCAGGGTATTTGCTGACCGTCAGAATGACACTCACATCCAGTAGCTGCTGGAATTTGTGAAGCTGGGGAGCGCAAGCAGCCCGTAGCAAGCGCCAAATGCTCTGGCTCTCGTCTAGCGTCACTTCGAGAAGATCCCCTTCCATTAGCAGCTCTTCCAAAGGTAGACGGACGGCATCTTCCAGCTCTAGGACAGGGCCTTGCAGCTGGGGCAGGTAAGAACATAGCATCTCCAGGTCTGCAAGAGACGCACAAAGGTACCCCGGGGTAAACGAACAGCCCAACTTCCTTATTTTTTTTAAAAAATCACAGAACAGGGAATTATCTTCCCACAAACAACTGTTAGACAAGTGTCAACCCAGAGTGATGGGGTGGGGTAGAAAAACAGTACCTAAGTCCATATTTCAACTCTCAGTATTTTCAAGAAAGCAAAGAAAACTGGCCAGTTACTTATTTAAACACTTAACAATATAGGATTCTACTAGACCAGTACCTGAGGCACAGGAGCTGTTCTTCTCTGGAGTTGTGGCATCTCCGTTCTCTAAAGAAATCTGAGGGAAAAAGTGTGAGGAAAGAGATTTTTGAGCCACAAATGCAATTTCCACATCATGCCCATCAGGACACGCTGGCTCTTTAGCTAATGGCAGAGACAAGGGCTCTTGTCAAGATAAACGTGGTTTTCTTAATGCAGAATAGCAAAAACGTTTACTGCACTACACTTAATGGCAGCGACATCTCCAAGACAGATTGGCTGAGCTGCTATGACGACAAGAAATATTCGGCTCCTTCAGAAATGAAATCAGTAAGCAGCCAGGCTTCTTTGAGGAGGGAAAAACAAAAAACTCTGAAGAAGTCACAAGACTTTGTATAACCTTGGGAAATGAATTAAGGGTACAAAAGTCTGTGAAATACAGAAAGCTTTGGTGATTAAGAAATTATGATAAAAGAGAGCCAAGGTAGTGCAGACTTAAGGTGTCAGACTAGACTAGAGAATTTCAGGTTCTAGTTCATCCTTAGCCACAGAAATTCCTGGATGACTATGCCAGGCACCTTCTTAGTGCTATCTATCTCACAAGATTACTGTGATAGAGAGCAAATAATAGCAATAGCACTTAGACTTATATACCGCTTCATAGCGTTCATTTAGTGACTATTCCAAGTTGTAACGGCACTGAAAAAAGGTACATGACCATTTTTCACACTTACTACCATTGTAGCATCCCAATGATCATGTGATCAAAATTACCAAACTTGGTAATTGATTCATATTTATGACGTTTGCAGTGTCCTGGGATCATGTGATCCCCTTTTGCAACCTTCTGACCCCCAAAGTCAATGGGGAAGCCAGATTCACTTACCAATAGCAATAGCAATAGCACTTAGACTTATATACCGCTTCATAGTGCTTTACAGCCCTCTCTAAGCAGTTTACA
>JANHGD010001115.1:163075-178235 GCA_027560375.1 Imantodes cenchoa
AGAGAGAGAGAGAGAGAGAGAGAGAGAGAGAGAGGGAGAGAGAGAGAGAGAGAGATAGATACAGAGAGGGGGGAGACCGGCTGATGGATGAGCATCATTGGTGAGGGTGCTCCGGCTTTCTCTGAGCCTGACTCCCAGCGTGGGCGTGTGAAATTTGGCGGGGCCAGCACCCTTTTCCTGCTGCCCTGAGGTTCTTTACTCCTCCAGTGGAGCGGTGCCACTGTTGGCTTTCTTTGAAAAGCATCCTCTGGGCAGCAATAGTCCCCCGTGCAAGTTTTAAAGCCACAGCTGGGCACTGCGGGCCCGTCCCCCTTTCTATCATCCCCTCCTCCTGCATCCCATTCCCAACCTGCCAGCCCTCATGTTAGCGAAGTCGGCATTGGTCGCAGCCGAGTCGGACCAATATCTCGGGGCAGAGAGCAGGTTGCCTGTCTCCCCAAGCGACCAAGGCACGGCCAGCACCAACAAGGGCCAGAAGAAGCTCCAGCAAGACTGAGGTGCCGGAGGATCAGCCCCGGCTGCTTCTCCATTTCCCACCATTTCCCTTACCTTCTCAGACCCGGCAAGGAAGGACTGGGAGGGCAGGGCGAGGGGCAGGGCCAGTCAGTGATGGGATCACCCGACAGGGAGCCACAGCAGAGGGCACAAAGCCCAGGAAGGACTAGACTAGGTTGTGTAGACTAGATTGTCTAGACCGGCGGTCACCAACTGATGGTCCATGGACCACTGGCGGTCCATGAGAAAATTTTAGTGGTCCGCATAAAAATCATTTGCATTTTTTATATTTCATTAAATCAGGGGTCCTCAAACTAAGGCCCCTGGGCTGGATACGTGCAATGAATGTGTTGCTGCTGGGTCTCTCCCCCTTTGAGGTCTTTTTGTGCAGGTCGGGGAGGGGGGAGAGAAATTCCGACTTGGGTCTGCTTCAGCCTCCTGGTGCAGGGCTTTGGGTGAAGGCTGGGAGAACGCACCACTGGTGGCGAAGGGCTGGAGGGCCTTGTTCCAATGGGACTGCATCATGGCCTGGAACTGGCTGAGCCTCCAGGCGCCAATACCTGACCTTGCACTCCCACAGATCTTCCCCCTGCTTGGAAAGCCTTGCTCGTAGTCCTCAGTGAGGTGCTTCTGCTGAGCCTCTTTCTTGGTCAGATCCAATTTGAACTGAGCAAGTTGGTTTGCCAACTCTTTCTCATGGTGGCTGCTCAGCTACAACTGCTTCTTGTTGGGGCCCTAAGGAGCCTGGGCGGGCAGGTGAGGAATGGCTGGGAGGGGAGGGGCAAATACAGGCTGGCGAGGCACCCCTTGACGTGAGTAATATTGAGTTGGCCACCCCTACTGTCACATGACCATCTAGCTACACCCACCCAGCTGGTCATTTGGCAGATCATATTAGTGATCCGCAGGATTTAAAATTATGAATTTAGTGATCCCTCAGCTCCGAAAGGTTGGTGACCCACCTATGGTCTAGACTAGGTTGTCAGCCATGACCTACGGAAGATAACTGAGAATCTCCCTAGACACCTAGACTAGGTTAAAGCCCTACCTCACAAAATGAAAGACGACTGGGTGGTTTGTGGCCAGCCGCTTTCTGGTATCCAGAAATTTACTGTGGAAAAATTGAAAAAGGATGCTCCTGGAGGAAAAAAGGATGCTCCCTGGAGGCTAGAAATCTTACAACTTAAAAATACATCAAGCACCTTGCTCTCTCTCGGTGTAGCTTTTTATTTGGTCGTCTTTCCCCTCCCCTTTCCTGGACGCAATTGGGTTTCCAGGAGATTCCAAAGGATGCGCGGGTGTGCCCGGATGCCCAACCTAACCTCTACCCGCAATTCTTTCAAGAAGAGGCCGGCGGCTTTTCCAGGATCGCTCCGAAACGCTGGGTTATTTTTTGTTTTTGTTTTAGATGAAACCCTAGCACTGCTCTTCACGCCGGTTAACCCGTGAAGTGTGCATTCCTGGGGAACAGGCCGGTGTAGCGCAAGAAGGGAATGAGGCCAGTAGACCGTGGGAAAGTTCCGGTTCCAGAGCGGCGTCCGATCGGAATAAGCCTTAGCGGGTGGGACAGCGGGCGATGGCCAGCGGCGGAGCGGGTGGAAGGGCTACCTACCCGGCCTGGAGGGGATGAAGGCCTGGGACGCCCAAAGAGGAACGCGATCGGAGCATTGGCGAGCCACCGAGGTCTCCGCTAAGCTGTTCTACCCAGGAAGCTGGGCGGAGCCTCACACAGAAGAGGAGGAGGAGCTGCTGCTGCTGCTGCTATTACTGCCATTACTTCGCAAGCCGGAAAATCTTGTTCCTTGCCTGGAAGCGGCCGAAGATCCGCGCGGCTTGCATTGGCAATCGGACGCTGGAGGAAGCTGGAGGGAATCATGAGGCGCCTGGGGTGTTTGGGAGATGAGTACGTGGGCAGCGGGGAGGGTTCGGGCAGCAACCGGGGAGGAATGGATGAGTGGGGGGTGCGGGGTAAGAAGAAGGGAGGCCCTGCGCGAGGGCCCGGAGGGACGGGCTCCGGGCTGGAAACGTGGACCGGTTGCAGGATCTTGGGGCTTCTCTACCAGCGACTGAGAGAAAGGCCAGAAGCCTCTCTCGTCTCTTGAGGGTGCTCAACTATGACGACGCGTTCGTGCTTGGCAACAATATGGAAGTGGTTTGCCTTTCTGGTTCCCGCGATGTTTGTCCGACCTATTCCAGCCCAGGGCTCATCTCTGGTGGGTTTTTTCCTAGTAGAAACCACCGGGACGATCGTGCTTAGGTTGTTTCGTTTATTTATGTGGGTTTTGGGGCGTGGGGGATGAGGTTGATCAAGAAGCACGAGGCCAATTTGCTCCGGCTAGTAGTTGAACAGAACTTAATTCCGGGATTGTTCCCTTCTTGGATCCGGCTGATGTTAACAAGACAGAAAGGCGCAAGGTTCAACCTCCGTAGGTGATGTGAAAATTTAAGTTGCCTTCCTGTTTGTAGCGCTTAAGTCAGAGGTCTTCAAGCTTGGCAACTTTAAGACTTGTGGACTTAAACTCCCAGAATTCTCCAGCCAGCTAAGTTGCCAAGTTTGAGGACCCCTGGCTTAAGAGAAAGTGGAAGAAGAAAAAGAAGGGGAGGGGAAGGGAACGGAGAGCAACGCTCTCAGAACCAGAGGTATGCTCCTTGTCATTAAAGTCCATATTCATACCTGGGGAGGACACCTAAGTGAGACTTTTATCTCCCAAGGGAATCGATCCAGCCGCTTCTTTGGGAAGTGGGTTAAATTAAGTAACTCTTCAATTGCTCAAATATCTCTAAAAGGAGAATGGAATTTGGTCAGAGGAGAGGGAATACAGATAAAGAAGGGTGGGGTGGGGTGGGGAGAAAGAGTTTCCTTGCTTTGGTCCTGGAAAGTCTAAAGGGTGAAACAAGGAGTGCTGCAGAGTTCAGTGTGGTTCAAGTCCAACTTGGCACAGAGGGTAAAGTTTAATAGTATCCTTCCCCTGCGAGCTAAATCTACACCATTTTGTGGAGGTCTTGGTTAAAATCTGAGCCTTGCAGTTCTGTGTAGATTTTAGCAACCCTCCTGGCAATTGACCCTTACTTTTGGCAATTAAAAAACGGTTTTTGCCTGTAGATAAGCAAAAAGAAAAAAAAAGGAAATTCTGCCTTGCCCTGCTCAGGAATTTTTTTTTTCTTACATAGAGTTCTGCTTCCACAGTTAGCTATTAAGTTTCATGTCATTAGATTAGACTACAGTTTTGCATAAACCTCTGAAAAGTATCCAGCAGTTACAATATGACACTATGTTTAATTAAAAGTAAAGCTACAGATGTCCTGGGGTAAGAAAATTCAAAAGCCCTCTGTTATATTGCCTTTGAGGGAGCTGCCTCAATTGTCCATAAGATGAGAAAGCAATTTAACTTGCAAGTTTGATGATGACACTGTTTGTTTTTTTAAAGTATTCAAGATGAATTTAGTTGCAGTTCAATTTTTAATAGTTTGGTGTTACATGAAGTGGCCGGCAGCCTAAAACCATGAAAATCTTACAAGATGGTTTGTTTGATTTCTGTTGTCTGTATGTTATGAAGGTTATATTTTTATATGTGTGCTTATTAGTGTAGAACTCATGGACATTTGTCCTGAGTATTGGGGGTCATGCAGGAGTTTTATCTTCCTTGGGTTGATTCTGACTGCCATTTCTGATCTCTGTAGTTTGAAAGGTACATGTGACTAACCCACCTCAGACTCCCTCACCCATTCTGCTACCTCAGGATCCTAATAGCATTGGATTTCCACTGGTTCTGGACACTCTCAAGGGGCCATGAGACTAGCAGGTGAGCTCTGGATGGGAGAGAAAAGTGACAGCAAAAGGCAGCCCTTCAGACAGGAAAATAATAGTTTTTAGCCACTGACATCCAGTAGCCCTTTAGAGCATTTAAGCTTCTGGGATATATTGGGGAAAATTGTAGCCACTACTGGATGACTGTAGTGTAGCAGTTGGATTCAGTCTTCCTTCAGGGTTTCTCTTTTGGCTTTGCTTTGACCTGACTTCATTTTTCTTAATTGTTTTAGGTCCTCTTCGTGTTGTTGTGATTGTCTTGACAGCAGGGCTGACCTGGATCCTTGTCAGCATCTTGTTGGGGACCCAAAGCGGTTTCTCTCGCCTGCAGCAGTTCCTCCTCAACAGTAAGAACTAAGACATTGAGAGAGGGGAAGGATGGAGGAGTGCTAAGACATAGAACAAGTGTCCCTTGGCAGCATCGACCATCTTTCCGGTGCATGTTCACTGTGCTTTGCTGTTAGCTAGGGATATGCAGTGCTTCAAATCCAAAGCAGAAAGGGTGGGCTTGCATATTTCAGCCGTTGGAAAACTTCAAAACGCTACTTCTTCTCCTGAGGGTTTGGGGTGTCATTCACAGATTGTAGTGATACAGCCTCAGGAAAATGCTCATTTTAGGTAAGGCATTGTTGACAGGATGAAGTAAGATGCCTTGCAGTAGAGACAGTCATGTTCTTCCTACCTCCTTTTTTTTCCTGCTTTGGATCTGTAGTGCTGCATTTCCTTACCCCTGGCCTTCATTACCTTCAGCAGAACGTTCAATAGGGCATCAAAATACTTAGAAGGATAAAAGAACTTTTAGATATGCCTTTTCTGATCTAAGTGCCTTCCAGATGTCTGGACTTCAGCTTCCAGAATTTCCCAGCTAGCATGGTCATTGCTGAAAAATTTGAGAATTTTGACATCCACATATATAGAAGTTGCCTAAATTTGGGGAATATCTCTGCACAGCCATTAGACATGAAAGCTAAATGAAATCTTTGTATATGAAAGTATAACTCCAAGTACTAGGGACAGATAGCAAAGAAGGCCGGTCACCTTCATTGGATTGTCAGGTCACTGAAGTAATCCATGAAGAAATCCATACACTGTCATGAAGATCCTATGTTGAATTGTAGACAAAATTCATTGGCAGTTTGGGCCTCTTTTTATATTATACAGTGTCCTGGACCAGCCTTGTACCTGCAAGTAAGTGAAACCAAAGCTGTGTTAAGGTGCAGCTGTAGTCTATGTGTCAGTTTTACCTGAAATTAGAACAAAAATTTGGATCAAAGCAGAGAGAACTCCGAGACCCCGGCTCTTACGTAATTTACTGAGCACAATTTATTATGTAGTCTGACTTAAATATCCTAAACTTTTAATTTTCCTTTGGTGACTGACCCCCAAAATTACTTCTGAGTACTCACTTCCAATTTTTATTCCAGTGCATTTTAATTACTCCCATTTCACCTGGTCTATGTGATGCATGCATTTATTTTGCTCAAGGGCTTATTTGCACTTGTTCTTGCAATAATTTCATAAACCAGTCTCAACAGAAAAAAAAAAGAGACAGTGTAAAGTAATTGAGTGAGATTGAATAATGATTCAGAATGTGGAACCTTGGAGTGGTTTAAGAAACCTAATAACACCTGATACTTTAAGCCATCATGTCAGGTCAGTCAGAAGAGGCAAGTCCTCCTTAGCTTGCTGTTTTGAATATCCTTTTCAAGCTTAATCAGAAACAAATCTTTTAAACGTAACCTTTTGGCTCATTCTGCACTGAAGTATTGAAGAGTGAAGGAATCTTTGATACTGGCTCCTGCCTGTATATCTTTGAGCAGATGAGGTAGGGCATTAACCAGAGTTTTCAAACAGATCATAAATTATATCTGTCTAAATCAGACTAAACCTTTTAGCACAGAGTGATAACTCTACATTGAATATCTTGCTGATGCTACTGTTTCTTTGCTTCCTTGCAGGTCCAGAGAATACTCCCGCTACAGGTAAGATGATTGGCTACATTTCTGCACCATTCCTACCAGCTTCCCCGATCCTGGTGCCCTCTCCCTTTGTTCCTAGTTAGTTGGAGTAACAGTTTTCAAGCAATACATGTGTAGAACAGACTTCTCTAACCAGGTGGCCCTTCTGATATGTTGGACACTTCCCTAGCTATCTTATTGCTGGTAGTGGTGGGAGTCTTCATACATATAACATATATATAAGGAGCCAAGGTTAGGGTACGAGGAATCCTTATATTTGCAAACCCATTGGCTGAACTTGGCCTCGCTAAGACTTCCTGGACAATTAAACCATTACAGCTTTCAAACAGATCTTGAATTGTGTCTGACTAAACCAAAAGGTACCGTTTAGCACAGCTGAAATAAATGTCAAGACAGTCCGTTACAAGTATCTTTGACTTATGACCAACTAGATCTTGGAATTGTGGACGTTAAGTGAGATGCCCATGTGATCACTTTGCTCAATGATCACAGTCCTGGCTCTCCTGTTAAGGGACCAGATGGGTCATTAAGTGGACAAAGCAAAAGAGCTTCCATCTGTATGCAAAAGAGAAATCCAGTGACTTGGTTGGGAATAAAAGGAAAATAAACCACCTCCAGTCTGCCGCAGGAACTCCCCCTCCCCCAGTGCCTTGAAGGTGGCAGCAATTCCAATATTCTTTGCTGGCTTCTCCATTGACTTTTTGGAAAAGCCGTCAGAGGAGATTGCAAATGGGGATCACATGATTGTGGGGTGCTTGGCAACCAGTCGTAAGTGTGAATAGGTTTCCAAGTACCCAAAATGTAATCTTGACCATAGGGGGTGATGAAGTGACGGTCGTAGCTTAAAGAACAAGTCATAAGTAGCTTTTAAAAAAATTAATCATAACTCAACAGTCGTTTAACAACCAATTATAAGTCAAGGATTATCAATAGTGTTTTCACTATGCTGCTTGCCATGGCTAAGAGAAACAACAAAAATGATTAACAATTGTTCACAGTTAACAGACAATTAAAGAAATGAGGAAGTTCTGGAAGTCAACACGTCCGTTTACCCAGACACCCTGACTAGCTGAGGGGTATATGATTTGGCCCATACAAGGAAGAATAAATGAGTAAAAATGCAGACAGAAATTATATAGTGCAGGGCTGGATACAAGGGAAGCTTGCATGTGCTTTCTTGGGGAAACCAGACTGGCATTAATTCTTAGCTATCTGGTAATAAATTTACATTTCTTTGCTGCACTGGAACTGCAGAATCTGTAATCTGATTACAGATACCAGATATAGGATAGGGGAAAATGACACATTTCCCCTTAACTCGGTGAGAAGTGAATTTTTACAGCCAGAGTGCAAGATAAAGATATTACATATAAAGCATGTTTCTCTTTGCTACTCATAGATGTGATGGTCTGGTTCCCAGAATTCTCAGTCACCATGACAAAAAAAAAATAAATAGCTAAAGAATTCTGAGAGGGAAGGCAGGTAGAGGAAGGCTGGTGTAAGACATTGCAAGGACCGGTGGGAAGCCAAGATCCCATGCCACTTGTCTGTCTTGTCTGTCCTGGCTTTGTGTCTCTCTTGCTATCCCTGGAATCCTGACTCTTTATCCATCATTGTCAGATTTGATCAAGATCAGAGTGGTCTCCGCAAAGAATTTTGCAGGCAGCCGCAGTAGTCATCGCAGTGAGTTCAGAGGAGTTGAAAAGGAATTGGGGATATAGGATAGCATAATGGACTTCCGCCTAGTAGTTCTAAAATGTTGGTCTTCCCTACCTTCCCTTTTGCCCTTATTTCCCAGAAGGTCCCTTGCTCAGGTAGTAAAGATGTCTTTTCTGTTTCTTCTAATTCTTGAACATAGGAGTCCTTGTGTGTGTTTTTCCTGATTTGTAAGATGATTTTGGCTGGGTGGTGGAGTAGTCTTCCCTCTCCTGAGTAGGCCCTTAAAATTCTCTAACTGCCCTGGCACCAGCTCTTTTTAAGCCAGTTTGAAAACTGTCTTTGAAGTCCTTGGGACACTGAAGGTTGAGTGTAGTATGCTGGTGCATGTGCTAAGTCACCACAGTTAGAAGGGGAAGCATTGTTACGATTCTTGCTGTAAGGGTATTAAGAAAAATTGCTAATCCATACTAATCTGGAAGTATATGCAAGATAGTTTTCCACTTCAGTATACTTCTGACCAGGGACTTGAAAATTTCACCTTTGCTATCTTTTCAGAACCAAGGCCAAAGAAATACAAGTGTGGCCTCCCTCAGCCCTGCCCAGAGCATTCATTTGCCTTCCGGATGACAAGCGGTGCAGCCAATGTTATTGGGCCCAAGATCTGCCTTGAAGATAAAATGTGAGCCAGGCAAAGTCTTGATGGTTGGATACATTTGTGCAAGTCCATGGAACTATCTGTAGTAGACCCTTGGATAGTCTCCTTTTGAAGGGTCTGATCTGGCTTTTTATTTGTTTCAGGCTAATGAGCAGCATGAAGGATAATGTAGGCAGAGGTCTGAACGTTGCCCTGGTGAATGGTAAGATAGACTTAAGGGAAAATGCTAAAGGTTAAGGGTTTATGCTAAAGTTGTATGATTTTATAATGCCAGACAGCCACTAAAGGGGCTTGAGTCATGGGGGCTCTGAAGCCACTGCTTCAAAAGATGCTCACCTCTGTTCTCCAATATATCTAGTGTTGGATTCATAATCCATAATATTAGGCACCGTGATTTGGTTCCTAGCAATTTATTTGTTTGGCTAAGGCCGTCATTCGGGTGCACAATGTCATAGAGGGTGGGATGTTGGAATAATGAGGAAGGGGAGAGATACAAAACTTAAATTCTAAAAAGCAGAAGAAACAAAATGGCACACTTAAAAATATTTTAAGATGGAAATGAAGTGCACCAGTAGATGTCAATCATATGATAAAAGGAAGATAGGGACGATGTGCCAATTGCCCACTCAACAGGCTGGAGAGTAATGCAAATGTGGCCACTAACCCTGCTCTGCTTTGCTTTCAGGTGTGAATGGAGACTTGATTGATGCCAAGTCTTTTGACATGTGGGCAGGAGGTGAGTGTGGTAATGGAAAGGATTTGGTATTAATAGATATAATATAGAGTGATCTGGAGCAGGGGTCCCCAACCCCTGGTCCATAGACCAGCACCGGGTCATAGCATGCCAGAAATTGGACCACACAAAGAAGGGAAGCGCCATTCACAGGATGTAGGCAGCATACAAAACCCTCCGGTCCATGGAAAAATCTCTCACCATGGAACCAGCCTCTGGTGCCCAAAAGGTTGGGGGCCGCTGGTCTGGAGAGAAGCTGAGACAGTTCTCTGAAAAAAATGAAAGGATGCTGTAGATACAGTATATAAGGAAGGCTGAGCTATAAACCTTCCTACCTTCTTCATTCTAACTCTTCTCATCTCCAGATGTGAACGATCTGCTAAAATTCATCCGGTCATTGCACGAAGGAACATTGGTATTTGTTGCCTCTTATGATGATCCTGCCACAAAGTGAGTGTTGAATGATGTTCAGCTCAAAAATACACTGAATCATGTGATGAAATTTGTATTGACATAAAACATTAAGAAACATTCTTGTGTACATTATAGCATCCTCTCACTCAGGATTCTGAGCAACCAATTCTTGGAAGTTATGTAATGTGAAAGTAGCATGTATCCAGTGTGGTTAATAGCTATTGAGAGCCTAAGCATCCACTAAAGCTTTCTATGCATATACCATCCAGAGCCTATGAAGGAGCTAGGCAGTTAAGATCAATAAATAGTAAAATCATAAGACAAAAGTTCATAAGACATAAGATTGGGAATGGTTCCTTTATGTACACAGATTGATGTTTGATGAAAATGCTGTTATCAGATGGTGGGCAGATACGTTTGAATAAATTCAGGAAGGAAGATTACAAGGCTCAGAAATGTTGGGCTTTGCTATCATTTGCCTAAAGGGGACCAGCTTTTGTCGTTTCAGGGCTGCAGAAGGTGCTCGATAAAGTTACGGGTTCTGCCCAAAAGTGGGCAAAGCTAGAAGCCAAAATGGGCCTGAAATCAGAGGGGGTGTTTTAAGGAAATTGGCATAGCAGTTTAGGACATCCATTTTGCCCCTTAAAATTTACCCTCAGGCTCCCCCGGGCCATGAAAGGGGTGCTGATGCAGCCCAAAGGTCCGATGTCTAACACCCCAATTTAAGAGCAAAAGTTGGGCTGCCAGATCTGACCAAGAGCAGTTTTGTGCTTTTAAGAATTGCCCAGAAGTCGAAATTGGAGCAGCTTCTCCCATTGATGCAGCACATAGGTGGAAAAGGAATTCTGATGGTAATTCTTCACCTTGGCAGCCTTTTGGCATCACATGGATCTTTCTCTAGAAGAGGAGAGGCAGCTGTTTTTCCATCTTCCAAAAGTTGTGCTACTGCCTTTTGAGAAATTGGCAGTCTAGAAGGGCTATTTCTCATTAGCGTTTCTGGATGGAGTTCTCCCTCCTTGGAAGAACTCAGTTTGGTATATATGAAAATACACGAATCATTTCAAATGTTAGACCATGAAGTGCTGAACTGGTCGTCTTCAACTACAGATTTGCATGGGTTTCAATAGATCTCTTAAGGAGACCTGTTTCCTTAGAAATAAATCTCTCCGAGTTTGAGATTGGAATCCCCTGCATTAGAAGATCCTCACAAAGCATATAAATATGTCACTTGGAACAATATGGAGGAAATCTATTGCTCCTTGAAAGAGAAACATGTACTTCTGTCAATCGCCCAAATTGGAACACTGAGAATGTCTCCAGTTATTATAGATATAGATATATATGCTGGGGAAACTATTCCAAATCTTGTCCCAGAGGTGTTTTGTTTTCAAAAGGCAACTGGACTTTCTGGTTTTTCTTTGAAGATGTTTCGCTTCTTCATCCAAGAAGCTTCTTCCAGCTCTTCAGAAGAAAAACCAGAAAATCCAGTTGCCTCATGAAAAAGCAACTTTGGGACAACCATGACCTGGGTGACTGAGAATCCCCATATTCCAAATCTTTTTTTAAAAAAGCCGTTGCCTTGGATTTAAATAAGGTTAGTGGGAGTGAATACGTAGAAGGTGAAAAGGAAGTTGCTTTAAACCACCTAAAAATACAAGAAGGAAGAGGAAATCAGATGGAGTAATAGAAATGAACCATAAGAGAGGTTTCCCCTCATTTGTCTTCTCTGCTTCAGAATGAATGAAGAGGCCCGTAAAATCTTCACAGAATTGGGCAGCAAATTTGTTCGGGAACTGGCCTTTCGAGACAGCTGGGTCTTTGTTGGAGCCAAAGGAGTGCAAGACAAGAGTCCCTTTGAGCAGGTATTTGGTTCAGGACCTTGGTAGGTCCCCAGAATCAATTGAAATAATCTCTGAAAAAGAGGACGGTCAGTCAGCCCCCATGCAGACCTTACCTTTGCTCTTTTTGCAGCATATGAAAAACAGCAGAAGCTCCAACAAGTATGAGGGCTGGCCTGAAGCCCTTGAGATGGAAGGCTGCATTCCACAGCGAACCGCCGAAGTCCTGTGAGGGTCCATATCTTCGAAACTTCAAGTGAATTTTCTTATGGGGATGGGAGAAGAAGTCTCCAGTCTTCCACTTACTGTTGTCTACCCTTATTGTGGCAGCTGCCTTTTTTCCCTTCTCCACAATGGCCTGTTTGGCAGTGCCTTAATAAGGCCAACCAGTTGCCCTTTTCAGAAGTGTTTTCTTGCCCTGGACTTTGGGAAGAGAGAACGTGCAAACAACTCCTTATTGCCGGATTAGTTCTCACTTCTCTTCTCCTAGTGCCTTATGTTTTTCCCAGGTGAAGGGGCTAATCCTCCTCATCCTCTTCCCTGCTAACAAATTTGGAGAGCCAATTTATTTCCTCTACTGAGAACCGGTCTGGTGGGGTTTTTTATTTGTGAGCATTTAAAGCAGGAAGAAGAACTCTTGGGCAGGGGGAGTAAGTGGGAGATAACATGAAAAGTGGGAAGGCCCCCTCATTTCTTTTATCTCCACAAAATGCTTCTATCATGCTGCCTTTACATATTCGCACCTTTCTTTGATCCATGCCCATCTCAATCATACATGCGTTCTTTGCATGTGTAGAATCCCAGCACTGCTCAGCTGAAAAGCATGGAGGTCAAAGGAAGAGTCCCGTATTCACGAGGTTCTGCCAAAGGAACCACTCTGAATCAGAGTTGATCTATTTTAACACCCCTGCTGTTCCAAAGGCACCCCCTAAGTTTGCTAAACTTGAGAAATGCCCAGTTACTGCTTCCTGTAGTGTAATGTTGCTGCTTTAGTTTGGGAGGGGACGGGGTGAGGACTGAGTCTCATTCATCCTTTTGCCCATGTTCACTTTTTATTTTATTTTATAGAGTGTAGTGGAGGGAATCCAACCTGAAAGTTTCCATTTGCCCAATCCTTGTTGCTGAACAGCTTCTTCAATAAATACTGTGTAAAACAACTGAGGCTTGTTGTTTGGAATGGTTGCTGCCCGCCCCTCCCCACCCCCCCACTCTCAAAAAACCACCTGGTTCATCCCATGGGATCTATAATTGAAAATAATGTCATTATGCACTTGTTGAATTTTCTATTGCAGCTTTATTTACTACTACTGCCAACATTCTGGCTGGTAGACTTTTGTCCATTGCCAGTTAATCTATCTATGCACCAATTCATGCACTGGCAGAGTTTTCTCCTCTACGATGTATCCTGCATGTGAGCTTTGATGCTCCACTTTTAGATGTTTCACTTCTGCCTCTCTTTTACCTCCTTTCCTTACAATGGGGGGGGGGGGAATCATATGAGCATCGAGGCAGCCAGATTACAATACTTGGAAGGCAAGAGAGAAGACAATTGCTACAGAATATCAACCGAAAGTTACAAAAGCATCTGCGTTTTATTTTACATTTTATGATTATCACTCTCCTCTGATCCCATCTCTCACCCCGATGGGTATGATTGATTTGAATTACATGGCTGGACATCTACAGAAGTGACTTTAGGTGACTTACAAATGGTTAGAGGATAAGGGAGGGAGAAAAGACTAAAAAAACAGAATTGTTTTTGAACAATTTGCAACATTGAAAACTGAATAAACGAACCAACCACAGGGCCTTACATTAAAGTCCTTTTAATTCTGGATAAGATCATCCAATACTGTGGCTCAATGCACAAGGGAGAAGTTGGATTTCAGCATCTTACAGAAAGCCAGTAAGTTTGGGCCATCAGACCTTCAAAGGGAATCTTGTACTATAAGGCAGGCGCTGCAAGTGAGAAGACACACCTGTCTTCTAGATCTCAAAAGGTCCATGTCCCAGGTTAAAAAAAAAAAGAGAAGCATGCTCTGCTGAATGTCATGGAATGAGCAAAGCTAATTGAAGATAAGCAGTGCCACAAATAACCAAGCCCTATGCTAAGAAGGAATGTATAATTAAAGTATTATACAACTGGCATCTTGAATTACTCTCAAAAGCCTATAGGGAACCAGTCCAGCTTGCAAGGTAGTGGTGCTATCTGGGCACACCATGGTGCACCCACAACTACTCTTGCCTACCATCTGCTCTTCCAGCAAGTGTCGAGAATCCAACAGGATCCTCAAATTGTGCACCAGTGTTGTCTATGGGAGTGCAATCTCATCCAGAACTAATAGTGGAAAGCCTCCGGTATTGGGGGATTCCCCAAACCTACAGCTGAGCCAATTTGGTCTGGTAGTTAAGGCACCGGACAACAAAGTCAAGACTGAATTCTAGTCCTGCAATTGGTCAAGAGACCAGCTGGGTGGTTTTGGGCCAAGTCTAGAAATAAAGCAACAACAAACCACTTATGAAAAATTGCCTAGAAAATTGGAGGTGTTAGTCTGGGCAGTTGCCAGGAATCAAGACTGTCTTGAAGGCACACCGCTGTCTCCTCATTCTTGCTTTTGTTAAGCTGAAGTCTGTTTTTCTCACAGCCTCCAGAGAATTTGACAGCAGCATCTGGTTTGGCCTAGGGCAGGGGTCCCCAAACTTGGCAACTTTAAGACTTGTGGACTTCAACTCCCAGAATTCTGGGAGTTGAATTCCATAAGTCTTAAAAGTTGCCTAGCCACTAGACTAGGGTATAGATTTATAACTAGGTATCATCAGGATATTGATAGCTGACCTCTTGATGGATGGCCTCATCTAGCAGCTTCATGTACTGTAGATATTAAATAGGATCAAATAAAATATAAGGAGAGGTCTCAAATTAGATCTATTCCCCTCCATCAGCACTGACTCGAACTGATTCTGGAATAAGGAAGAGAACCATTGAAACACCATACATCACATTCCCACTTCAAAGTCAATAGAGAAGGATTTATTAATGATATTAATAAAATATCAGGTAGAGAAATCAGGGAAATCAGGTAGAGTTAAGATGGATACAGTAGCCCACCCAAATCCTGTCAAAAGATAATCTACAAGCATAATCAAGGCTATTTCAGCACCAGGCCCCAATCTGAAACCACCCTGAAAGAGAGCCACATAATCTGATTTCTCCAAGATCCTCTGTAAATCAAATATCTTCTCAATAGTTTTTCTTAAAAGGAAATATTGGAGAACAAACAAAAATTGCAGAGTACTATTGGATTTAGGGATGCTTCTTGAAGAAGAGACAGACCACTTAATCTTTCAGAGCCAGAGGAACCATGCTCTCCATCAAGCACGCATTTATCAGCTGGATCCAGCTGTTTTTCTCCTGTGAAGGCCTTAATCAACCAAGAGTGGCAAGGATCTAATACACAGTTGTGCTCACAGAACTGAAAATTTTGTCTACTTCTTAGTTCTTTCCAGAAGGAAACGTATTGGACTGTACCTGGTCAATTTCTGCATAAACGGAGTCTAACAGAGTGGATCAAAGCAATT
>JANHGD010001120.1:79602-112171 GCA_027560375.1 Imantodes cenchoa
ATGCTAGCACACTCACACACACCCTTTTGGCATGCGAACCAAAACAGGTTCACAATCACTGATCTATAATTAAGATTTCTTTCAGAAAAATACAAAATACAAAACAACACCACACAAAACACCACCAAACAACACCACAATCTTCACCACATAACCATTCAGCCCTGGCAGACATACCTGCTTCCCCTTTCTTTCGGCCTCTTGCTGCCTGATTAGGAAGGCCTCCGCCAGGGGCACAGCTTGGGCACACGACTCCGGGCCGTGTTCTCTCACCCAGCTCTGGATCTCCTGGGGCAGAAGGGTCAGGAACTGCTCCAGGACTAGAAGATCTAACATCTGCTCCTTGGTGTGCTTCTCCGGCTTCAGCCACCCCCGGCACAGTTCCCGAAGCTGGCTGCACACCTCACGGGGTCCCCAGGCGTCGTGGTAGCGGAACTGCCGGAAGCGTTGGCGCTGTGCCTCCATCCGGAGGGCATCCCCTTTCAAGATGGCCGCCTTGACTTTGGCGTATTCGCCTCGGTCCTGGAGACTGAGGCTACTGTAGGTCTCCTTGGCTTCCCTGCCCAACACGGGCACCAGGCGAGCCAGCCATTCTCGGCGGGGCAGCTGGCAGGTTCCAGCCAGACGTTCAAAAGAGGCGAAGAAGGCTTTGTTGTCCCCCCAAGGAGCAGGTCCCTCGGACAGCTGCTGGTGTCCCTCCCCTAGAGGAGAGGACCGGAGCGCAGCGAGGAACTCCTGCCATTGGGCTTCCCAGAGTTCAGGCAAGTCCTCCTTGGGCTCCTGCTTCATTTGCCGTGGGGCAGCCCAATTCAGGAACTCTCGAATGGTGCCCACTTGAAGGACCCGAGGTAGTTTCCCTGCACGGTCCATTCCCTCTGCCCCTCGGGGGCTGACGGTTTGACGCTCTTCGACTTTGACCCCTCTGTGTCTTGGGATGCCATCTGCTCTTCTGGCCCTCTGTTCAGCCGCCATGGCCTCTCGAAAAGCAGGCCTTGCCGCTGACGACCACAAATTTTGCAATTTCAGTCAATACTTGGGCTGGAAGCTTGCAGGAATATCCAGAATTTCTCGTTCTAATACAGCTGACAGATAAGGCAGTTTCCTCCAGAATGGGAAGGGTTTTAAGGAAGCAATGGGCCAAGCGGCATAATTCAGCAGGAAAGTGGCACTCTCTGAGGAGAAAAAAGAATGAATGTGAGAAACTTATCAGGCCAGCAAGAAAACCAGACCAAGAATCGCTTCCGCGGGAAGGTTGAAACTACTTTTACAGGTGGTCCTCGACTTACGACAGTTCATTCAGTGACCGAAGTTGCAACAGCATTGGGAAAAAAAGCGATTTGCTTTATTGAAAGTGATTTAGGACCATTGTTCACACTCACGACCACGGCAGCATCCTGACGATGTCGTGACCAAAATTATTTGGACGCTTGGCAAATGACTCGTATTTGTGATGGTTGCAGCATCCCGGAGTCATGTGACCGGCTTTCGCGACCTTCTGACAAGCCAAGTTAAAGGAGAAGTCAGATTCGTTTAACGACGACGTTGTTAACTTAAGAACTGCAGCGATTCACTTAACAACTGTGGCAAGAAAGGTGGTAAAAGGGGGCAAAGCACACTTGCCAAATGTCTCACTTAACATCAGAAATGTTGAGCTCAGTTGCGGTCATAAGTCGAGGAATACCTGTATTGGGAGTGGCTATTGTACTGGAATCTTGCAAGTCTGATTGTACCGTACCTTCTCCCCCTCTTATGCCCATGTGAAATATGAGAGGTCTCTATTGCAGCCTTTTCTGCATATTTTCGTCTTGTTTTCTCCTCGTCTTCTTCTCCTGGCTTTGGTAACAGATCTGGCTTTTATCTCTGTCAAGATCGAGATCGAAATTTATTCAGTAACTTCCTGATTTTCTATAGCCGTGATGGTGAATCTATGGCAGAGCCCTCTCTGCGGGGCCAACTCAGCTCCACCGCGCATGCGTGCATGCCTCCCGCCAGCCAGCTGATTTTCGGGTATCTGCCGTGCATGCACAGAGGGCGGGGCACATGTGGGAGAGACATGCGTATGGGGGGAGCACGGGATGGGGGGAGCACGGGAGGGTGCAGTGCCCCCTCCCGGCATGGCCCGTTTTTGGTCCCAGGAGGCTGGAGGGAGGCCTGCTAGGCCCAAAACTGAGCCTGAGGGGATTCAGCACACAACGAGAAAAAGATGAGCCATCACTGCTCTGTAGAATCACTTACACAAGTGATCTCAGAAGGTTTTTCAGCCCAGCTACATCTGGTTACTGGTACTCCTCGGCTTACGACCACAATGGAGCCCCAAATTTATGCTGTTAAGTGAGACATTTGTTAAGTGTACCACCTTTCTAGCCAGTTGTTAAACGTTAGCACTGCAGTTGTTAAGTGAGTAACACAGTTGTTACGTGAATCTAGCTTTCCCACGGACTTTGCTTGTTGGGGGAGTCACAAAAGTTGTCCACGTGACCCCAGGACACTGCGACCGTCAGAAATATGAACCAGTTGCCTACTTTCCGAATTTTGACCATGTGTGACCACAGGGATGCTGCAATGGCCCTAACTGTGAAAATGTCCATTCTTTTTCAGCGCCATTGTTAACTGTGAATGGTCACTAAGAGAAACCATTGTAAGTTAAGAACTCCCTGTAGTTGATTATGGGTAATCCTCAACTTACAACAGTTCATTTAGTGACAGTTTGAAATTATAATGGCACTGAAAAAAATGACATGGCCGTTTTTCACATATGACTGTTGTGACATCCCCATGATCACATGATCAAAATTTGGATCATTGGGAACCAACTCATACTTATGATGATTACAGTGTTTCAAGATCCGGTGATCCCCTTTCGCGACCTTCGGACAAGCAAAATCAATGAGGAAACCAGATTCACTTAATCACCGTGTTACTTTTTTTTTTTTAAATGCAGTGATTCGCTTAACAACTGTGGCAAGAAAAGTTGTAAAGTGGGGCAAAAACTCCCTTAACAAATGTCTCACTAAACAGAAGAAACGTTAGGCTCCGTGGTGGTCGTACCTCGAGGACTATACCTGTACAGAAACAGCAAGATAGAGACTCCCATACTATGGTGCCACCTCGTGCCAGGATGGAAGTTTTAATAGTCACCAGGAATTCAAGCACTTTAGGAAGATTGTAACACATTGCTTATAATCAACCGGTTGCACACTTTACAACTGTGCAAGGGCAAGTCATATTAAACAATTAGACATGCAGCAGAGTGAGGAAACAGGAGGGAAGTGGAAGATGAGATTGATAATCAAGATGAAATAAAAGAGTATATAGCTGCACAGATAATGTATCTACATTAGTAATAACCCTGCAACGCTTAGACCTAGAATAACTTTATTGTCACTTTGAATGTACACTAATCGGCCTACATTAAAATGAAATTTCGTTGCATACAGCTTCAAAGGGCCTCCTATATAACGAAACACTGATAATTTAATTATAAACACAACTTTTAAGGAATGTACTTTCATCCCGAGGCTACCACAACCTGGCCCTGCTATTCACACCTGTGATATGCAAATATTAAGCAGGCAATAAACATAAACAAATAGAACTAAAGAGTTTTCCACCTGTTAATCCAGCCAGATCAAAGCCAACCCAATAGACTTAGCTGCCAGGAGCCAATTCAAAGAACTGGCAAACCTACAGGACCTGTCTGTAGGTTTCTAACCTGAAAAGAGGCACTGGACTCCAAATCCCATCATTCCCACCATTACAATTTCCTATCTGCATAGATATTTGCCCCCCCACATTTCTTCCTACCCATTGGTGGGGAGCGGGATGCCACTGCACAAGCCACCCACTCTAAATAGCCGGCACAGGGTTACAGCGCCCTCGCTCCCCTGCCAGTGAGGAGATGGGTGCTGTAGTCCATCCTAGCCGCAGAACCATGGAACGGGGAAGGCAGCAAGCCCGGACTTCACAAATTACTGGGCGCAGAATTACACCGCCCGACCAAGAAGTGAGAAGATGGGAGTTGTATTTAATGCATCCTAGCCGCAGAGCGTGGAAGCCGGCAGGCCCGGATTTCCAAAATGCACGGCGCAAGATTACCCATGCTCCCCGCCCCAGCAAACGAAAGGGATGGGAGTTGTAGTGCATCCTAGCCGCAGAGCTTGGAGCAGCAGGCCCGATCTTCAAAATTTTGCACGGCGCAAGGTTATACTTGCTCCCCGCTCCAGCAAACGAGAGAGATGGGAGTTGTAGTGCATCCTAGCCGCAGAGCCCCGGGAGCGGGAAAGCCAAGCAGGCCCGGATTTGGAAGAATTTGCAGCTACGGGATTCCTCTCCTCTCGCAAGAACAGGACGGGGAAAACACCGCCGGCTCTCCTATGCATTTCACCCTTTTGCAGCTCTGGGCTTTTTGCAAAAGCAGCTCACCTAAACTGGCACGCGCGCTTCGTCCCGGGCCACGCGCCGCTCACTGGTTCACCCCCTCCGAAGGAGCCCCACCGCCAGTCTCTCCAAGCTCCCCCCCCCTCCCCTTTCCGACTCTTTTTCTCTCGCAGACCCGCTCGCCGCTCTTATTTTCCGAGCTTGCTTCTGTGGCCTTGGCTGTTTCGTTCTGCTGTGGAAACGCGCGACATTGAGAAGCGAGCGAGGCGGCATCTGAAAACAAAATTCTTCGACTAGCAACAGCGTGCTTGAAGTAGTTTCTTTGTTTGCGCTTGTCGGGGAAGGAGGGGGCAGAGAGACGGAGGTGGAGCCTCTGCAAAAATCGGTTAAGAAAGCCCGGAGAGCGGATCTCCCACGCTTAAGACTCTGGACGTGTAAAACGAACAAAATGCCGTTTTTTGTTTTTTTTTAAGAAGATGCAAAAGCAAGTTTATAGGCTCCTGTCAGGTGAAAGGCAAAATAACTGTGAAAATCACTTAAAAACAAACAAACACAGGACCTGATATTTGAAATACCTTGTAGGCACTGCTGTTTTTGTCAATGTCTTGTTCATGTTTATTCATAATTTGCCCCCTTGAGTTAGAGTTTCTTACCTGTGTATGCTACTTGTAGCTTATGTTACAGTGGTAGCTGCATATGAACACTGTGAAAAACAATGAAAAGTCAGTGGCTTCGAGTTAGGGAGTTAAATGGAAAGAGGCAATTGTAACTCCTGTTTTGACAAGAAGTTAGGCTTTGTTGGGTCATTGGGAAACTTATTTTTTTTTGCTTTTGAACTGTTTGAATCGAAAACGTTCTTTTCCATGCAGCTGATCTTGTGTAGTGAGTGACATGTAACTATGAAATATAAAAAGGAAAGTGAACTTAACTAGTTAGAAAGATTAAATAGTAATGTAAGCACACAGTAAAATAAGTGAGAGGTAAAACATTGTGTATGTAACAGTATGTGCTCCAACAATACCAGGGCCTGCCTCTGAAGTTAAGACAAATATCATTGTTTTTGAACTTTGTACAAAAATATTTGTTACGTTATTGAGCAAAAAATTCCACACTGGATAGATAATTTGTGTAGTGTTTTTGTAACTGCTGCTGTGCTCCCTTTATGTGAACAGTGGTGGTGAGCTGGTTTCCTGCCTGCTGATCCATTGTTCCAAGATTTTGGAGGAGGGGAGAGGTGGGATGTGAGATGCTGTGTTTTGTGCATGCGTGTTTAAAATCTGGAGTTCCTATCTTGTCAACTTTAAGCATGCTGCCAATGCTGTCAGGCCAGACAATGTTTAATAAAACTTTAATACGTTAAGTGCATAAGAGAAAGTGGAGGAGTTGAGCATGAGGAAAAGTTTTCAGATACATGGAATATAAAGGAGATCAGAACAAAAACATTTTGAAAAGTTGGATGGTTGATGGTACTTGTGATCTGGAAATCTGAAATTTTGTTTGTGCTATAACCTAAGATGATTTATACACTCCAATTTTATATGAATGTCTTTTTCTATTGATTGTGTAGCTTTCTAAAATATTAAAGGTGGGATAAATGAATAGATTTCAAAATTTACTGATCATGTCAGTGAAAGTGTTCTTAAAACATCTATTAACTGCACAGTGTACCTATGTATCTTTACACAAATCTGGCATTATCATTGTTTTGTGAAAGCATACAATGAGTTACATGTGACTAAGCTTCAGCATAATGATTACTATGTGTGTCTTTAGGATTTTATTTCCTCTTACCTCATGTCCAGAAATTTCTCCTTTGTCACTACAACTTGCCAGCATACTTATCTGTAATTTTTTTGCCTATGATAAAAGCTTTCTATTTTAAAATCTGGTGAGATTTCATTCTGTAATGAAAAAACATGTTGATTTTTTGAAGACCTATATTCCTATACAAATCTCTAAACTAGCTTTTGTAACTTTTGAAGAGTTACAGATACACATCCTTTCTACAGTATAGCTCACAGGTAGGGTGCTATAACTTGTTTCTTTCTGGGCAGAATTAACTTGGAAGGATTATATGTTTGTAATTATTAGAAAGTCAGTTCTAGAAAAGTTCTTATTTTTTCAAGAAATATTTATTGTTTTAGCAGTTAATAACTTAGCGTGGCATCCATGTCTTTAAGTTTGTGTCAGTCTCAAGTCTGCTAGTTTTCTTTGTAATTTTGTCTTTCTTGCATATTGAAGGCGTCAATGCCACATATGTAGAGTCTTAAGGTTTTCAAATTTGAATCCTATATCTATAAATTGTGCAGGTGTTTTTTGAGCTGCCCTGCAAAACAGCTTGATAAGAGTTTCACACACAAAGAGATTTGTGGAGAAAGCAGTTTTATACATTGCTCATGGTGCAAATTGAACTTATTTGATATAAGGCATTTTGTAAATTTATCAAAGCAGCTGGTATCTACCACTTCCCCATACAATACCTCTCCCCACCCCCAGAACAGCAACCCCACTATTTTATAAGGTTAAATTTTCAGTAGGTTTGTCATTTCCTTAATATGCAGAAATTAAGGAATTAATACTCTTATCATGCATGGCTTACAGATGTAGGCATGGCTTAAGGAATAATTTAATGTTAACTTTTTGGCCACAAAGAAGCAAACAGGTAAATAATTTACACATAAAAGGTATTTGTCCTTGTTTAAATGTATTTAGACAAGCTGTCATACTGTGTATATCTTTAGAAGTGTTTTTCAAACTCAGGCCTGCAGTATGAGATGAAAATCAACTGTGCCCATAAACTCTGGACAAAGTGACCTTATAATGTACCTGCAGATTATAAATCTGGTTTTGGGTTTATTTTGTTAGACAAATAGTATTGTTAAAACTATTGTCTTTAGAAGAGTAAATAACTACTGAACATTAAGTTATTTCAATAACACAAACTCTTGTATATATACACGTTAGTATGTAGTACAATGTTAAATTGCTGTTAGCTAAATATTGCTCAGTCCTCAAATGAAATAAGCTAAAAATAAGCTATTTTTTAAAATTGAAATTGGTGCTTTGGTTACATTATGACCAATTAAGTCATGTGAAAATTGGAATCTGCTATGTTAAAACACCAAATTAAAAGTGCAAATATTTCTCCCTGCAAGAATTCTGTAGAGTAAAGAATAACAAAGCAGTAGTGATCCACTGAGACAGGCAGCCTAGTCAGGCCACCTTTTAACTGCTCCTTGTTAAAACAGGAAATGCAGAGCACAGACTGATTACAGGGTAGCTTTGGTTTTCCCTTGTTAGTAATCAGCACAAACGCTCCAATGTAAACACTGCCATGGCAGCACCAATGTGGCCTTTGCTCTAATAATTAAAAAAAAATCAACTGGACTAGTTTGCATCTAATGCTCTTTGTAGTTTCCTGTAACTGCAGCTTCTGCACAAATGCAGGGTCTCTTTCCTGGTAGTTAATGCTTCTTTATAGAAATCTGCTCATTCTCTCCCCCCCCCCCCCAAAAAAAAAGTTGCATAGCCTTTGTCTCCTGTTTAGCCCAAACCTGTTTTGTATCATTAACCTCTTAGCAGAGGGAACATGTCACAATAAGTAAGCAGATCAAAGGGCACTCAATACTGCAGGTTTGTTCTTGCTTTAATTTTTATTTATACTGTCAGGAGCTTTACCGCTTCTCCTTTTTAAAAAATGTTTACAGGGTGAGAGGAGGAGATCAGCATTTACATTTTATTTTGAAGGGACCAGAATACATTTTGTAGCCTTGGAACACTTTTTAGTTTCAAGTTTGCTTGTTTTTCTTTACTTTTTAAAGCAATCTTGTGTTCTAGCTAGCTGAAATAGTTTGACTTGATTGCTTTTCTCAGCATTTGGGTGTAAAACTTGTGCAATATGCTAGGATCCAATGACTTTAAAAAAAATTATGTCTCTGAATGAATTCCTGTTCTTTATCCGTGTATGAGGGGCACTAATGGAGAGAGCAAATGACTAAAGGCCATGAATCAGACTATTATATGGAAAGGAGGTCCCAAATGCATCCGGAGAGAAGGGAACTACTACAACAATAAGCTCTAAATAGTATAAACTATCTGGTATCACAGTATGAAAGTGTTCTTAAAAGGAATATTTCGTTCTATTGATACATTTCTATGGCTTCTATAAGGCATAAATACCCTTTTAGATTACATTCTATTATCAAAAATTTTAGCAAATAGAAAGATACCATCAGACTGAAATCTAGGCTATTCATTGCTGGTAGAGCACTGATTAAAAAACGTCTGGCCTTGTATATAGGTGATCCTTGACTTATGACCACAATGGAGCCCCAAATTCTGTTGCTAAATGAGACATTTGTTAAATGAGTTTTGTCCCATTTTACAATCTTTCTTGCCACAGTTGTTAAGTAATCACTGCAGTTGTTAAGCCAGTAATGTCGTCGTAAAGCGAATCTGGCTCGCCTATTGACATTGCTTGTCGGAAGGTCGCCAAAAAATGGATCACATGACCTTGGGACACAGCAGTAGTCATAAAAATGAACCAGTTGCCAATCATCTGGATTTTGGTCACATGACCATGGGGATGCTGCAACAGTCATAAGTTACAAATCACTTTTTTTCAGTGCCGTAACTTTGAACAGTCGCTAAATGAACTGTTGTAAGTGGAGGACTACCTGTAGTTCAAACCCTGATATAATGGCCCCCTTTTTTTTACATTTGTTCCATTCATGGGAAGACCTCTGTCACAAAATTTTCAATTTTTATTGAAAGATACCATATGAATGTGGAACACATTATAAATTATATCAAACACAGTGAAAAGACAACTCAGATTTCAGATATTACGGTCACATGATGCATTAGATCCCAGACTGACTAACCACAAGCCTGTTGGATGAACCCAGATCTTGTGTCTAGGTACACTGTGTGACCTCAGAAATTTTGATTAGTTGATTAAACCAGGTTTAAATTAGCAATGGTTAAGAAAGTTTTGTAAACGTCAACAGAGCCTGCTACTGAATATGCTAGATAAACATCTGGCAATGCAAATAAACCCATCTACGGTAAGTGCCTGAAACCTTTCATTTTGCTTTCTACCTTGTCCCTACCATCCTCCTCAACTGGTGGTTCATTATTATTACAGGACACCTTGTTAATCTATTTTCTCTTCAGGCTAAGTGGTCCAACAGTTAGCTTTATCATTATATTTAGAGAACACTGACCTATTGTATTGCATTCACCTAGTTTACTGACACACTAGTGACACAGCATGACCACAATTAGATCTTGAGCCCTGATACAATTGAACACCAGAAATCTCATTCTTAGCCCTGCACATGATCTGTTATGTTTACGTTGGTAAATACAAATGCATTTATTTATCTTGAAAAGTTTCAACTTTTATTGAATAATATTTCTTAGAAGGTATAATAACAAATTGGGTTACCAGAGTTTATGTTCATAAATAACCCTGGAAGTTGCTGGGAAAAAAGTATCCACTGATAAACAATGAGCGCAGTTTTCCCATCAATGTATTTTATGCTTGAGAAAGCCACAATTGTTATCCCTCACCATCAGACATTCTGAAAAGATACAGGACTATTGCTAGAACAAGCAAAGCAGAGAAAGCGTGCAGAATGTGCCATTTGGAACAATATCCAATCCTTTAATTGAAGCTTCGGTCTAGGTCATGTGACTGGAATGGAGGAGAGAAAGGATTTAGAATGAAGAAGGTGATAACAACCTAATTCATTGCCTAACTGCTACTTCCATTAAGGATGCATTGGAATATGTTTTCTGGATTTATTTTAATCTGCCAGACTGATGTGGTCCATTTTAAAACTTAATCTTTCTTTTGCCATCTCTATAACAAATTTGGTCAACTTTGCTTAGTTTTCAAATTTATACTGGGAGATAAATTACATAATTTATTTCCAATGTTACATTGGAACAAGAAGGAATAAAAGGCAGCACAAAAGAAGAACAATTAAGCCCTTCTCACAAGAGGTTGTTGAATTAATTAAATCCTTTACTAATACTTGTATTTACTAGTTTGAGAGAATAGCGTCACTAGATCAGTATTCAGAGAGAGGAGCTGTTTTGCTCTGTTATTCTATTGGAAAGAACAGGTCTTGATGTGTGTCTGCCTTTGTCAAGAGACTGAACTATTTTCCTGATGTATTTCAATATATAGGATGTGCTCATGGAGGTGAAGTTATAAGAAGTAACAATCATTTCCCCTTTTTATCCAGTGCCAAAGTATACTGAATTCGTGTTGCAATAAAACCTGTTATCACTGTTAAAGATGAGTGAACAGAGTAATTGAACCATAGCAGTGGTGGGTTGCTACTGGCTTTACAACCGGTTCGCTGAGTGTGCGCTTCGCTGTGCCTTGCGTGCACAATTCAATGGAAATAGAACTTCCGCGTTGCAAACTAGGCAAGGAGCACGAAAACAGCTGAGGAGTTGCAATTTAATCTGCTGCCCCTAATCAGCTGGTCTTCAGAAGCAGAGATAAAAGTCAGTATAACCCGGGGTGGGCTGGCGGGCCCACTTTCACTTTCTAAAGAACCAGTCCAAATTGGCAGCAACCCACCACTGAACTACAGATAATCCTCACTTACCAACTTACTCCTTCAGCCTCCATCCAAAGTTACAGTGGTGCTGAAAAAATAACTTTACACCAGTGTCCACATTTATGACTTCACAGTGAAGTCATTTATTGTAATCACTATGTGTTGTCCTGTGCCTGACTTGTGGTTCTCTCCCAATAATGCAGAATGGAAAGATTGGAGAGGAAGCGTTACAAGAAAGCAAGCAGGTGCACAGTGGGGAATACACCAGGCTGTTTGTGCAGTATGCCCATGGTTGCCAAGGCCAGCATGTTGCTTTCTATGGGCATTCCCCACTGTGTGCCTGCTTACTCTCTTGTAATGCCTTCCTCTCCATTAAATGTAAATTACATTCAGTGGAAACATTATTTTCCTTCTTGCTAATTATATCAGGAGTGAGCATTCCCAAAACTTGGGAAGGGGTTAGGAGGCAAACAAAAACAGAAGCTTGTCTTGTCAGTTTCAAGCAGCTGTCCCAGCACCAGTGAGGTGGGCATTTCAAAGGACTGGAGAGTGGGAGAAAGGATAGCACAGTTGTGTCATATGAGTTCTCACTTAGAAACTGCCTCACTTAGCGATGTGGTTGCTGGTCCCAATTGTGGTTGCTAAATGAGAACCTATAGAGTACCTACAGAAAGGCTAGAGGAAAAAAAACCTTCATTCTAATGTAAACAAACCATTTTTGTTTAGGACTTCAGGGAGAAGATGAAGGAAATGTGGATATCATTCTGAGGCATAATTTACCATTTTCTCATGGGTTTTTTTCACAGTGTATTAGTGCTAGATGCTAATTTGCAAGTACAGTTATAGAAGTAGGGTTGATATTTCTATTCATAAAAGATATTGTGATACTTCATGAAAAATGTTAACTGTTTAAAATGAAGTCATATCTAGCTATTATTGCACTTAATTTTAGTAAGTGTTCCAATTACCAAGTTATTATTCTTAGATGACTTAATGTTAGAATGTTCATATAAAGTCAGGGTAATGATGGGTAGCAATTTTAAAAAGTCAACTGTGAATGTGAAACAGCTGATTCACCAGAAAAAAAATGTGAATGTTTCATTCTGTGGGTTATTTTTATTATTCTCATGGACAGCATTAATAATGAGAGTGGTTTGTGTGCCGCAAAAAATGTGGTGGGATCACACATCTTGGGTGTCTCATTCTGGCTTTGAATGATGGGTGCAGTTATAACTTAAACCTCCGCTTATTGCTTAGCTTTTTGAGTTAGTTCAGCCTATTTGATTTCTCAACAAATCCTTATTAAATAACCACAATTTAGTGCTCTGAGTGAATTAGCTCTGAACAACTGTTCTAAGTTAGTAAAAAGTGATGGAATTAATTTTGAAGAAAATTGGCCAGATGAATATACATATTGTTGGCCAGTATTGGTGTGGTTCTCCAAATATAGCAAATAATTGCATGTATACAGATAACCGAGTTGCTCAGATTTTCAGAATGAAAGATACTAGGACTTTCTACCTAGTCCTCATTGGTCCATATTACCTCGTTTTTATTGCATAGAATGGTGATAACGTGTTTGATTAGAGAAATGCAGAATTAGGAGAGAGAGCATCACACCTTTTCATGTGCATCATAGGTGCTGCCGCAATATCAGGCAGTGAGACAGAAGACGATGACAGCATGGATGTCCCCCTGGATCTCTCTTCTTCTGCCTGCTCAATCAAGAGGAGGAGACGGGGTAACCTGCCCAAAGAATCGGTGCAGATTCTTCGGGACTGGCTGTATGAGCACCGTTACAATGCTTATCCTTCTGAACAAGAGAAAGCACTACTGTCAAGACAGACACACCTTTCCACACTACAGGTATGTAAGCGTGTTCTAATGAAGCTTAAGACAATAGTGACAAGTTGGTTTACCTGCTGAATACTATGCATTTTGCTTTTAAGTTAATAGACATTGGGTGGCGTACCACAGTATTAATATTTAGTGTTCTATTGACCAGTGGCTTCCAGTTTACTTAAAAAGTGTCTTGGTATTTGATTGACAAAGCTGCTATTTCAGCCTGGGTTTTTCTGTAGATCCACAAAGTTCATAGTTTAAGTGGGATGGATGCCTGCTTACCTAGGACTAACCTTTTGCTCAGTGCCTAAAATAAGTATGAATGTTCAGTGCTCATCTGTGCTTTTTATTAGGACAATTTAAGCTTCCAGCCTGATGAGAAATCCTGATTTACATGAGGCAACCTCAGGCAGTAACAGTGATGGAAAGAATGTGAATTTCAGTTTTTCCCAATCTTCTAAACACAGTACCCTTGAAACTCAGCCTTTCTTACTGAAATACTTCTGCATATTTAGAAATCAACTCATGTCTGATTGTCAGCACTCAGATTTACCTAAGAATGCAAATAATTGGTTTCTGTTTCAAATTCTGAAAAAAGTGTACAATTCGGAGTATGTAAATTAAGTGTTGCTTGCTCCTTTCAACCAAGGAAGTGAATGTGTAATGAGTTTTAGTTGCTTTGTGAATATATATGGAGTTGCATTTTCTAATATTTGAAATAAGGTTTCTGGCAGTATTTGAAATAACCTGAGTGTAGTTAATTTAAACATATGTAGCTTTTCCAAAACTAGAAAGCTTATAAAAATGACTTTTATTGTTAATCTTAAACTGAACAGGGAAGGGGGGGGGGGTTATTAAAACACAAAAGGAGAATTTTCAAATACTCCTTTTGTTTGTGGGATTTTTAACACAATTTTCTTTCAATCCATTGACTCTGATTTTTTTAATTATTCATGGTGTGTGCAGAAATTGTAGCAGGTGATGAGTATATTTGTGTTTTTGGAGTGTGTCAGTTCAGCCTATTTCATTGGCTTTATTGTAAACCTGGTTTTTCCATTTTGGCTCAGAGTAATTGTTTCTTTGTAGGTATCCCACACATTTTCTTTGTAAGGAGAAACAGTTCTTGTACAGTAAACAAAAACGGACTGTTGGACTTTCTTTTATTGCCCAGGAAACTGGCTTGATACTCAAACAAGGGCAAACTTGGTGAGGTAATCCCTCTCTTGACTGTTGACATAGTCAGTTGAACAAGGCAAATCAGTAACTCCTTTAGGGAGGAGTTACTGTTTCCGAGGAAAATGTTTTCCTGTTGTTAATTAACCTAACTGTAATGATTTAGATTACTCTTTGTTCATTACTCAAAGACTACTCTTTGTTCATTACATATATTCAGACTTAAAACCAAATTTAGGGCTTTACCCATTACAATCTTCGGGTTTTCTGCTGAGAGGAGGGGCTGGCCTTAACAGGAAAGTCTCTCTCCAGGGTGTGTCAAAACTTGTTTGCCAGCCTTATTTATTTATTTTTTGGTCAGGTTCAGGAATCTAGCTTGAAGGGATTCAGGCATTTAGCTGAACTGCTTTCATGCAGTACATAATTAGAATTGAATGATGGTAAGAATGAAAATGTCGTTGTATTCTCAGGTCTGCAACTGGTTCATCAATGCACGGCGCAGGCTTTTGCCTGACATGTTGAGGAAGGATGGGAAGGACCCAAATCAATTTACTATCTCACGAAGAGGGACCAAGGTAATTGATGGCCATCCAGTGGAATTTTCCAGCTCAAAAAACTGCATTCCCCTGATTGAGAGCTCCTTTCTGTCTGGTAGCCCAAGGCCAAACAAGACTTGTAATGCTCCTTCTCCAGGATCTCTTTTGGCTCGTCCCTCAGTAATTTGTCATACCACCGTAACTGCACTGAAAGATGTCCCTTTCCATTTCAATCAGCCCACTGGTGCAGGTCAGACCACAGATGACCTTCACTGGGCTTCACCTACCAACTTTACAGACAACTCTCTCCTATTCCACGAGGATAAGTTGGGACCTAGTTCAAATGCACAAAATGGGCTTTTCAACACTCCTCCTCCAACTCCCCCAGATCTCAATCAGGACTTCAGTGGATTTCAACTCCTGGTGGATGTTGCACTGAAACAGGCAGCGGAGATGGAATTGCAGGCAAAACTCATGGCATAAATTGTTCTTCATATTTTCTCTTCCCCCAACAGGGATGTAACAGAAAGATGTGACAATTGTTTCAATGATATCAAGGATTTAACTGCATTATTTGTTCTAATTAATCTTATTTGCACAAGGGATTGCTGAAACGAAGCTTCCTATCGTTGTTATGGTCTTCAGTGGATTCCAGTCATTCCAAGAATTATAAACTTAAAGCTACTGTAAAAGCAATCCCCCCCTTTTTAAAAAGTTTCTTAGTTGGTTTTTTTTCATAATGTGAGATGGTTCCCAAGATCATGTGATTTTGTTTTGTTTTCATTATTTGTCTCTCTCAGACTGTGCAATATTTAGTAACAAGATTAGTGTTCATATCATTCCCATGTGGAACAAAATATACCAACAGACTGTCTTTAAAAAAATTCAGATTTTAAAACCAGTTTGGATTTGAATGATTATACTTTTTCATGATGTAATAAAATATTTTCTTTAATAGTTGATTTACCCTGAGTATTTTGTTGAACTAGTGTTTCAAAAGGTAGCAAATTTGCATTTGTAACATAAGAGACATTCAGTTCTTCTCTAACACTATATATTTTTAAAAAAGAAACAAAGTTTGATTTAAATTTGTACTGCTACTGATTATAAGTTGCTGGCAATGAAATGTGCTGTTAGATCTATATGAACTTAATATATTTCCTTTAATACATTTTATGGCATGGGTGTCAAATTCACTGCGTCACCTTGCGGTCATGTGATGTTTTGTGACGTTTTCCCCCTTTGTGGAGCTGGGGTGGGTGTGGCCTGTGCATGACGCATCTGGCCCGCGAGCTGCCAGTTTGACAGCCCTGGTTTATGGGGTATTTTTGCTTGTGGATGGTTCTGCTTAAACGAGTAAACATTTAAATGCAAGTTCCTTGTTTATTTTCAAAAATGAGTGATTGCACTGTCTTATTGATTAATCACTGGTTATTTTAGTATGGTTTGTTAAGATTCTTTTTTCCAAAATGTCTTATAGCAAATCCATATTTATCTGAAAACTAAATTTAAAATGATCCTGCCCCAAAGGATTATTAAACACACACAAAAACTTTTATTTTCTAGATATGTTAACCATTCTCAAGTAGAACATGATTTTTTTTTTACCTTCATGATGATGGTAGATGAGATTTTCACCCTTAAATACACACAGATGGTCACATGTTAAATCTGGTTTTTATGTAGCAATGTGATCTGAAAATGGACAACTTTCCTTTGCTGTGGTCAGGGCACTTTCTGGTTTTCATGCATCTTGCCATCATGTTTAATCTTTGCAGAAATGTTGAAATAATCCACTCAAGGTCTATTTGGGCTTTTAGGGATTGCTTGAAGAATTTCCCAATCAGGTTTGTTGTATGTCTCACTAATCTCTGGAACATGAAAATGGTGAGGAAGCCGAATGAGTTTTTTCCCCAAATTTCTCTCCTTTCTTGCAGGACCTAGCAAGTTCCTTGGTTTTGCAGAGGAACTGAAGAAGATTAAACAAATGTAGACACCTAAAGTGATGGTGGAAGAAAGTATGAACCTAACCAATCACAGTTTTATCTCTGTGTTTAGAAGTATATCATAGCAATAAGGACAGCAATTTTTCTGCCCTTACTGTATCTGCAGACTTGCATCTATTTAAGGATACCCATTCCCTTTTGGGGAAAAAGTGAAGCTGTTGGTGTTATGAAGCCACATTCACAACTTTTTAAATAGATAAAATATTTCACATTTTCTCCAAGCTTAGTTCCATTTCAACAGAAATCTGTCAAGAAGTCCAAGTCAATGTCTTGCAAGAAGATATGTTGTAATCTTGGATTGAACAAGTTCAGTTAATATGTATTGGGCCCTTTGTGACATAAGTTTAGCCACTTGTAACATTGATCCAGGTTTGTGGTTGGATTCTGTAAGTGATCATTGCTTCGTTAAGGGAATGGGAAATTCTAGTCATCTTGAGGAAAGTAATGGTATACCTTCTTCTAAAGCCACTTTCAACCGAGCCACTTAGGACAAATTAATTAATTTCTTATCTTACCTTTTTAAAGAAAATTTGAAAAAGGCAGTTGGAATCTAAAAAGAATTCTAAAAAAAGAGATTTTCTCAACTTCTTGCAGGTGGAATTCAGACCTGGGCATGGGATAGAAATTGCATCGTTCTGGCATTTAGATGGGCCAAATCAACCTTAAATTACACCTCTTCAAGACTGCTACTCTGTTGATGTTTCATTGGCCAGAACCCAATTCCAATTTTGATTCTTAATAGGGTCACCCTCCTCTTGGAGCAAATCCACATTTTGAAGGTCCTTCTGGATTAAAGATGCTTGCTGGAACATAAGATATAGGCTGTGGCCAGGAAGGTCTTTGCATTAATGTCAGGCCTTTTTGAACGGGGATTCCCTGGCAAAAGTTAATCATGCCTTTGGCACACTCCACTGTAAGACAGTTTATGCAGGACTTGGGACTGCTTTTAAGATGGCTTGGAAATTTCAACTGATATAATAACCAGAAGCCCATGAGCTAAACAAGGGTAACAATTTCAGTGGTGCTACTCTGTTGTTGGTTATGTTTTCTTTGAGTTAAAAGCAAAGTTCTGATTATAACATAAGGCTGTGACAACATATGATAAAAGTACTCAATCTACAGGAGAGAAGAAGAAAAAAGCACTCCACAACAACACTTCTCAAAGCTTTGCTCCTTGGTGTACTTTACTTGCAGAGGGGAGGAATGCATCCTATTAAGGAAACTTTGAAATTTTTCCTATTATACAAAGCATATGGACACCAATAGTCTTAGGGCTGCCTTATATTACCTAGATTCATTGCTTTTATATTGGCTATTGTTACTTGTAACTGCTGCAAATCATTAGGTAAGTAGGCAGTCTACAAATGATTCAGCTATGTAAATGTTACATCATTTGAATGAAGACATCATTACGTGTGTGGCATCTCTTGCTTCCTTTCCCCTTCCCCTGTGGATGACTATGATGGGAATAGTTTGTATCTGTTCTCATATATAGACACCAATGCCATACCTGCATTTATATTCCTAATTTAGGAACTTAAACATAGGATTCTAATATCTTTGTAACGATCAGATGTTAAAACATGTACATAACTCCACAAAGCCAGCTAATATGCATATAAACACATGGCTAGGTGTTCAATGATACATTAATATCACCAAACTTCATTTACAATATTTACAAATGCTGTTTCTTCTCCAGAAAATTAAGAATTTGTGATCTAATTAAAAATAACAAGTTATCATCCACAATTATATTGAATTAAATTCTGAACAATTTATAGAGAACTATATAATTTTATTTCTTTAAAGATAATTTCCCACTCAAATGGAATTTAAAAGCAGTATTACAACGTAGACTAGGGTCATCTCATTGGATACATGCACTTTAATTTAAATCACCTCTTTAAAGGGCAGCAGTTTGGATAGCTGGAAGGAAGAGGGCAATACAAAATTACTTTCCCCTAATGTTCTCCCACTAGAAATGTTTTCCGCTAAAATATTATTCTACAGGTATTTCAAATGCATTTTTCCCTAACAAATGCCTTTATTCTAAACATACAATTGTAGTGAAAAGCACAAGTTTTCAAGTTTCACTAAAATTCTTCATAATACCTAGAATATTAAAAATATCTAGAATATTAAGTTTCTGATGTATAAGCAGCGTTTGTGGGTGATTTCAGAACACTCTGAAATCAACTGTTTGGCTTATCTTGCACCTGAACTTAAGATGATATGTCAGGTAGCCTGCAGCCTACATCAAAATCTGATATAACTAGCTGAAATTGTTTTAAATCTGAGGTGGATTTGCTGTCACTATGGCTAAAGGTTTTGTGAATTTTTCAGATTTATTGGTTGCTGTAATGTTTAGTTTCTAAGCTAATGTCCTTGCATATTTTAAATTGTTTCAACTGTTATCTATCTTGGTTTCAACAGTTTACCTAAAAATATGTGTCTTCTATCAACAACATTATGATGAAGTTTGTTTAGTTGACACACAAGATGTATTTGGTTAGATTGAATTACTTTCATGTGGCAGTAATCATGATTCTAAGTGAACAAAAACAATTAATAAAACTTTGTTCTAGTGAGAAACAGTGAAAACACTTGTGTGCCCCCAAGTGTAACTGCTTTTGGCTTAACACTGCTGCAGTGAGAGAACAAGGAAATATATCTTGGAAGAGGAAAAATCCATAATAAAAATTCATTTGTTTTGTTTCTAAACCAGTAATGGATTATGTTTAATTCAACAATTAAAAAAGAGTTTTTAGAAGTATGAGGGTCATTAAATGAAAGTACTTCAGACTGATGTTTCTAGGTTTTCTTTGTTTCTTTTAAATGATGACATTCCTATTTTAGGATTTAAGCTACAACATTAGTGTGGTTCCCATTTCAAAATGGTAAGAAATGACTATGACTATTCATTTAAACGGAATCAGATAGAGGAGCCAAGACTTAGGGAAACCCTCATAGATATATCCTGACTGGTTTAGATATTTTATATATTTAGCTGTGAATTCTACATCTACTTACCTAAGAGTGAACCTCACTGAATATAGCTATGTACAAAATTATTCTCATTTTTCTATTTGTGTACACATTTAAGATTCAGCATTGTAAACTGGCCAACAATATTTCAGCTTTGGGGAGTATCCTTCAGTCTGAAGCCTGGATGGAAAGTAGTAAAATTCACTGCCAGCCTAAATAAAGAAGGAAAAAACCGAATAAATCATGGATTTCCAAAGGAAGCTTAGGGCAGGTGCATATGGAGAAGAGCAATACAATTTTTTAAGGGTAAGCTTTTGTATCTATCTCATAGGATAACTGACTTTGCTCATAAAAGAAACATGGAGTTACGGTTCAGTGCAAGAAATAGAATTTGAATCTATCTGTAATTTAATCTTGCCATCTCCAGGTGAAAGGAGTCTTGCCTGAAATCTTGATGATCAATCAAAATGGGACAAAATATTTCAGTTTCTAGTTGCATTGGGACTGTAATACTCAGAATTCCCGAATGGCTGAGTTCTGGTTTAAATCCAAACAGCTGAAGATTAGGAAAGGGCAATTAAAAGCTATCTGATAGTAGACATCTGAAATTATCAGCTCAGATTTCTGTCACTTATTTTAAAGAGCAGATAAGTTATAGTAATTGATATGAGTTATTGCTGTTCATATATAGTTATTGTTTCTTGTTCCAGAAAATTACAAATTCAGAAAATTCCTTATTTAGAAAAGATAGACCACACAGCTAAGGCCACATTGTTACAGAACAGCAATAAATAGCTAAAACATTTATATCTATATGGTTGCATATACAGTCTTTGTAAACTCTGGTTTACATTGGATGCTCCCAAATAATGGATTATAATTTCAATTTTGTTTCCAAAGTTGGATTCATTATGCCTTTCCGTTTATTCCACTTAAGTGATGCATGAAAAAAATGAACTTAAACCTAGTGTTATTTTGCTTATGGAAACATTTATGGAAATGTAACTTCTGTAGCTGTGATATTTTATATCACTGCATAAACGCTTCCATTACCACATTGTGCAGGCATTCACAGACCAGCATAAATAGTTGGTTTGCATTTCATTTATCATTCTCTGGATCCAAATTGAGTCCTTAAAACACAAATACATTACTGTAGACTTTATTTCATGTCTTGAAATAAAATCTGACATGTCTTATATCAACAAGTCATTGTATATGTAAATAAGCATTAATCACTATGCAAATTTTTAGATCTGAAGAGCAGAGGAGGATGAGGATTAGTTGTTTGATATACTTTATTGAGGAACTCCTAAACAATGAAGTGGTCATAGAAACAAAACTGTTGTAACACTTGCTTTTGCTAGTGATACACTGCAAATTAAGTTCAGAGTACTATCTGTGGAGAACAGGTATTACAAATGTAACCTGCCCTTCAGAGATTTTTTTTTGCAATTGCTGTTTTGCAAAAGACACACTACAGTATAGCCTAGAATACCGTAGCTGCAGGATGATAGGTTGTGATCGGTGGATGTTAAAAATATCCAGATGTAATTTGGGAATAGGAAACATGAACTACTGTCCTTTTTCATCATGATCAGAGCAGACTAATTATTTTGGAGATGCTGGATGTCTATTTAGTTGATCTATTTAAGATGGTCCATCTGGTAGATCCTCTGAGTTTCTTGGAGAAATCCTGTGGGAATTTTCTAAAGGCCATGTTGGACTGTATTACTGGGGCTTAGTGATAGTCTCAAGCATAGAGATGGCTCTCGCCTTAGTTATGATTGCCCCTGAACATCCTATGTCTCTTCACTGATGAGCTCCAAGCACTTCTTCAGTTTAACGAGGGGTTTCAGGAAATGAAGTTGAGAGGACACATCTGGGGCATAGCTGGCGAGGTGGGGGGGAGAAGTGAACCTGACTAAACATGGCTAAGGGTTGATGTTCAAGCTTACTATATATAAGGCAGTAAGAGGCATTATTTCTCTGCTTTTATTATATTCATAGAATGTCATCTAACAAGACAGATTGACATTGTGAGTTCTGAAGAGAGTTCTCTGGTATATCAGCCCTGCTACTTGTAGCTTAGATTCTGACTCATGAAAGCTTTCAGGGAGTTAACAGGAAGCTGGGTTCAAGCAATGCAAATGCTTCTTTCCTTGAATGGATATTTTTGCATGTCTTGAAAGATAACAATGTCATATCTTCTCAAGAAGCCATTGTTCAACTGCCAAGTCTAAATAATCTTTGATTTTTGGAGACACTGTTAAGACACTGGTAGGTCTACAAATAGGCCCAGACAATCCCATTTCTTCTGAATTGGGTTTCAGGCCAATCATGAATGTAAGTCCTTCAAGATAAACCAGGTTCAAAACAGAGACACCACAAGGATTCCAGGAATGCCACTTCATTGATGTAGGGTTGTTCGTAGAGTTAGAAAGCAAGTTCAAAACCTTCACTACCGCCCTTTTAAGAATAACAAGGTCAAGTTAGGATTGTTCTGAATCTTTTTTCTTTGCCAGAGCCGAGCAACTGTTTTATCTCACTTCCTTCTCAAGCTCAGAGGTAGATTGCTTTACATTGCATGTTCTTTTAGGCAATCCGTGTAGAGATCAGGATACAAGAAATATGATCTTCCTAGTCCTGTTTACCTATTAGTGGCATTTGTTGTATTATTCTGCACCAACTGAGTGCTGAGATTAGGAATGGCTTTTTAATATATTTGTTTAAATGGGTGAATGGGTGAGAGGTTAGAGAGAGAGAGTTTGAACTGTAAGAAATTCCACTGAGGGTTGCCACAAGACTTGATGCTTTCCCCTCCCCATATTAACAACTATGTGATATCATTGAGTGACATCATAAGCCAGCATGGAGTCAGGTATAATCATCATGCTGATGATATTCAACTTTGCAGCTAAACTGATCAAACAGGAGATGCAGCCAGGGCAGCGTCCCAGTCACTGAAGGCTGTTGGTATCTGGATTGGGAAAACAGGTTTATGTCCAATTTGCAGAGAGAATCAATTCATGATCTTGGGATCTTCCTGAGTCCTCAGCTCCTGTTCAAACATTTCTTAACTGTAGCTAGCAGGCAATTTACAGAGATGCACCTTGTGTGTCAATTAATGACTTTTAGAGAAGTGGAAGTCCCTTCTCATTGTCTCCCGTGCCTTGGTCATCTCTTATGCACAAACTACCCAGAAGTTTCAAATTGAGAGCCACACTGGTGGCCAGTTGCTCCCAAGTGAAATTCAGAGTGTTGGTTTTCACCTTCAAAGCCCTTCAAGGATCAGAACTGTAGACTCTTCAAAATTGCTCACTCTCAGTGGTTTTTGCCCAACTGTAAGATCCAAAACAGAAGATTCCCTCTGGGTCCCTTCTCCAAGAGTATGTGATCTGCAGAAACTACAGAGGAGGACTTTCTCGGTTCCTGGCCGCTCCCCTCCCCACAAATCTGGAATAGCTTTGCAATGAAGATCAGCTTGATCTCTGCCAGGCTGAATTCTGAAAAACTATAAAGATGGTTTTATGTCGTGTCTGTGATGTTTGATTTGGTGTCTTGGATATATTCTCTGGCAGGAATTTTGCATGGAATTGGCTGTTAGCAAGGCCTGGGATATTTTAACGGTGTATTGTGTTTTTAATCTGATTATTATGTATATGTGCCAGCCAGTCACTTAGGATTGGCATAGCATATGAGCCCAATAAATAAATAATCAAGTTAATAAATAATTTAGATTACATAAACATTGGTTCACTCATACATGAAGGCAGATTTTTGAAATTCACAATCAAAATTCAAATGATGCTTGAGTAAATGTATGGAGAATGAAAATGTGAAAACTAATTAAAAAAATACAAAGGCTATACCACATGTCAAGAAAAATATCTATGTTTGCCTATTATAACTTTTAACATATACATATAATATTACCAGCAGGCAACCAACCAAGCTAAAAGAGGATTCCTATTTGTATTAGACAACTTTACACTAGTATTTTGATGCTCAAAAAAAATTATCACATCACTACTAAAAAGTATCAGAAATATGTTTAAAGAAAACCTTCATGTGAGAATATATATTATATATATATGATATATACCAGCGTCTGTCCTCCCAAGGATTAGAAGGATGAGGTGAGAACAAATGTTCACATAAGTCTTTTAAAAGCCAATCTAACATTCCATCCTATAATACCTGGAAGAGCTGCTGTTTGTTCCAGACATCATACAACCACATCAAAAGCAGGATGTTTTTTTTTTTGCAAAAAGGGAATAAAAATTTATATTGAAAAGCCACAGCTCTTACAAGCAGTGCATTATTTATTTTATTAATTTGCTCTTTTTACATTACGGGAAACATTAATCTATTTACATATTTGTGTGTCCACATATCAGATAGATAGATAATCCTATGAAAAACTAATTCAAAGTGCCATATAATGCTCCCCAGCCTTCCCTCTTAGAGTTTTTCAAACTGTAGCAGTTTTGCAAAAAAAGGAAAAAAACAAAAATGGATTATCTTGATTGGGAATACAGCTAGAATGCATCTATGTCACTGATTCTGATTCACATTCTAGTAAAACTATGCATTATAAATTTAAAAAACAAACTGTAAATTTATAAATATAAAATCCAAATTAAAGTGATAGTACATAACAAAACATTAAGGGGACACCCAATAAATAAATGGAAATATATTATAAATAAGATACTAGCATTTACTTTTTTATATTAAAACATTTCATCTTTTTATCTCTCATTACAAAAGAACAACAGTGCATGCTTATGTGTGTCTACTTAGAAGTAAAGCACAGATTAAGTGAGATTACTCCCAGATTAATTACAGTCCAAACTTGTATCCTACCAGGCTTCTCCAATTTGGCATTATTGTGATGTATTTTCCTAATGTGCTTGGAATTACTAAAAGATTTAGAAGTAACTCCAAAGTATCTGAAGGCGCCAGGTTGGGTAAGAGTGTTAAACCATAGTGAATGGAAATAAACTGTTTTACTCAGTGACACTTACATCTAAGTAGACTTGCATTGCATTGCACTGTTAACAGTATTTTACGGAAAGGTCTGCAAAAATATATATAATAAATATTTTAAAACTTTTGGTTAAGAGGCCAACCTCTTTTTTTAAATATCCCCTAATCCCAATTATACTTTAAAACACTGATTGCAGCTTTTTTGCAGAGATACGGAAATTTGAATAAAATAAGCCCTACAAAATCAATTGAAAGAAGACACAATTTAGCCAATTAAAGTTTCTAATTCCCACTGATTTCAATTGAACAAATCTGAGCATGATAAGGTTCCCTGCAGAAAGAAATGATTTGAAAATGTTTTTTTTTTCTATTTGCTTTGTACTGTATAGATAAAAAGTCCACAAGAGGCAATGGGAGTAAAGCAGCAGCCCGATTTATAGACCTGCAATGCCAAAGAGTTATCTAGGTGGCACTATTGTCCATTGCAGGACTGCAGTTTCTCAAATCCTTCTGTTGCATGCAGATGTTCAACATCTTCATATCTTCTGCATTTTTCTAGGAATTTATTCAAAGATTTACTTGTTATGTCTACATCAAACCAAAATGAATAATGAGGTATCGTGTTAACAAACTCCTTTAAGTTATGGTGTGCAAATACATCTCTCCGAAAATATACAATTAAGTTGTGATCCTCATCAATTTTTCCCAAGGGTAATCCAAGTAAAACAATTGGCTACTTTATAGTACATCATTGTTTGTAATCATATGGTATATGACATTGCTAGATAAATTGCCTTATCTTAACACATTTTTTCAACAGCATTTCAGCTAGTTTTTTATACCTTTTTAATGGGATTCAAATACCACAGAAATTATATCGTTGTGAAAATAGATCTGTATGACATGTTTTGCACATCTGTGTACTAGGAATACAATTTGTTAAAAACATCATGTCTATATTTAAAGGTGGCTACTGATATTATATAGACTGCAAACAATGTGCAAGCCTTCAAATATTAAAAAGAGGCTATAAATTAAAGCAAAAAATATTCTCAATGTAATAACCATTCAAATGTTGCAAGCCAGACTTTCAGTTTTGAGTTAACGCTAGATTTTTATCCTTGCCTTTAAAAGTCTTTAAAATATGAAATTATTAGCCCTTTACTTGTAAAACACAGCAGTGATATTTTGTGCCCTGTTAATAAGTGTATAGCTTGGATATATCAATGGCTTTGAGAGGTAGCAAATTTTCTAGAGATTTTACTTTTTTTTTAAAGATTTCCATATCTGTTACCTCTACCAGATTCTTGAAAAAAAAACAAAAGAGAGCCTAAAATGATGCTGTATCATTACAACATGTTCTGGCATGATCTGTTGATATATATTCTCAAAGAAAAAAGGCACAAAAGAAAAAGCCAGCTGTTAAATGGTAATTTCTATCACTGCGAGATTGAACTGTGTAATTTTACTATCCAACCAGTTAAGAGTTTCATATTTGAAAAGTTTTAACCTTAAGCTAATTGAAAGCCAGCTTTGATAATACAGATTACAAGTCAGTCATTCCGTGTATTTCATTAGCACTAGATCACTTCTTTCTTGATCTGTCAGTAAAGTATTATTTTTCTGTACTCAACATAGATGCCAATATGAGTAAAGTTAAATATTCAAATAAGAAATAATCCACAATTCTTTGCCAATGTGACTTGGGAGGATACAACTAAAAATGACATATAGTCCAGATCGATAAACTGTTGAGTGTTTTAGTCTCATCCATGATTTTGGCAAAAGAATGTAGACAAATCTTGCAACTGAAACCAATACCTCAATTAGGTATTGAACTGTTAATTCTCTAGTGCTTTAAACATGCACATTAGTGCGTGTTAGATGCTTTCCTTAGAATTGTGGTGCTTGTGAAATCATCATGCTTTCTGCTAGTATGATAGTTTGGTTAGATTGCAAACTATAGTCCCATGCCAGGGGTTCCTTATTAGGTTAAGCAGTGTTTCCTATTTGGTCCAAAAAGGTTTTTTGCTTTAGCAACTCTAGAGAGAGCCACATAATCCATGGAAAAGACATGGCTGCTTTAAAGAGTCACAAACAAGTTCTATGTTTGTCCTTCCAATTGCTCTGAAGCAGCTTTTTTGAAGTCATTTCTAAAACACTGCATAGCTCTGTTGCCTATCAGTCTTTTCCCCAAACAATCTGGCATTATGTCTAGACTACAGACTTTAAAACAGTTTTGTAAAGAAAGATATTCTCTATTTTAAAGAGGAAACCAAAGGGGAAAATATGAAACATTTGAGATCAATGGTCATGAGTAGTATACAACATGTATTTAATTTACAGCATTTTAGAAACAAACAGCTAATTGGAGATGTGCAAAATCTGAAAGCTCATCGAAGTCAGGAAATCAACAAATGATTTTCCCTTTTAAAATGCACTCATTGTAATAGGAAATGACAATATAGTACAATGTTAAAAATTCTTACTAATTGATTGGATAAAAATATTCGTTTAATCCAATTTTCACTCATCTTTTAAATTCGTCTAAGCTTTCTTGTTATTGCCTTAAAATATTACTACCTTGGAAGATAGATTTTACAGTCTTCTCCTGATCAAAAAGATTCTAAATTGAGTTGGAGGAAATAAAGTGAGGCAGTTTGTGCAGCTGCTAGTCTTTTCGTGGGATGACATACATTTCATTCCCATGACTCATTTGAACTTTTACTGCAGTACACCTATCTCCCCAACTCCTTCTAGTATGACAGATGAAAAGGATTATCTTGAAAGATCAAAATCATATGTGTCCGTTTCTAAAAAAATTAAATTAAATTAAAAAACAGTCATACAAAGAAGGGATTCTGAGCCCAAGCTCCATTCACCATCAATGTGGAGGACAACAGAATCCTAAAGGTATTATTACCCTGCAATACTGATTTCCAAAGTACCAAATAATGGAATATTGCTGTACACTAGATAACAGACTACCTTTAAGGAACAAGGATGAGTAAATCGGTGCATCTATTGTACAGATTTCTGTGTGTGTGTGTGTGTTCACGCGCATACATGTGTGTACATGAGACAGAAAGGAAGAGAGGTGTTATTTGTGGGTGTATGGGATTCTTTACAAGAGGCAAGGTGGGCAGCGTCAGTACATATGGCAAAGCACTAGGCTGAGATGGGCAAACCTTTAGAAAGCAAGGGATGTTAGCAAAACCCTCTTGGAGAATTGACAGTTACACCACAGTAGTGTTAATTCATTGGGAGAGAAGAGAGAGATAAAAGGAAGAGGAGAGAAATACAAATACATATTGGTATCTCTGAGCATGGACCTAGGGCAAATTATACAAGAGATATTTCTTGCCATTAACAGTCCTCCTGGTTGGATCCCTTCATAGCCTGGTCTGGGCTTCGGGGATGTAAATCTCAATGCTTTCGGCGCTTTCAGTGGCTGAGTTCTGACGAACCGATGCAGCTCGTTTGGCAGCCATCAGCCGTTTCCGGGCCTCCTGACGCTGTGAGCTCTCCAAAGAGCGTTCCCGAATGAGTGGCACCTGACCTTTCGATGGCTTCTTTGGCACTGGAGGAGGGGCCCTTCTCTCCTGATCAAAGCAGAAGGTTAATGACATTATACAGCTTCTCAGGGGAAAAATTTTAAAGAAAGGGCGGGAGGGGGAGACAAACAAACTAGGACAAGTCAGTGGTTAGAAGATACTTGTTTACCTAAAGTTAATTTACTTTCTCTTCACTGAACTGGCATTCAAAGACTTTAAAAAGTACATAATCTTAAGGCAAAAAAGGACGGCATTGATAACAGCGCTAGTTCTCCAGACATGTGGTGTCAGGCTCAAAAGGATGAAGCTCCCACCATTAAATACTGTATGTAGCTCCTGCGGGGAAATCTAAATTCCTCTTCTGAATATTCAGAATTAGAAAGGAGAGCATCTTTAATACTGCTTAGTACCATGTCATAATTCTATAAAGTCAGATTGTAACTAAAATCACCTTACACCTACGGTAACTATTAGTAAAATTCTTGGATGTCCTTAATAAATTAACTCAGCATAATAGAATAGTATGTGGTAGGAATGAAAGACACAGATAATGAGCACTGACCCCTTTGTATACAATATACATACACAAGACTAAATGAGCTTACAACATTCAAGACTCATGGATAGATTTCACACAATCATATGAACTAGCAGCCTGAGGTTAGTTATCATAGCAAAATTTAGAAACAAAATGAAAAAGAACATGTGGTTGGTGGTGACTGACTATGGAACGTTGCATACTTCGGGTGCAATGTGCTTCTTAAAAGTATAGCATCGGAGTCGACAATCTTCAAACTGAATTCAATTACAAATTCAGAAGTGGGTGGGGAAAACTTAAAAAAGGAATTCTGAGAATATAGATTAGTAATTACTTTGGCATCCAAAGATGATATGGTTAATACACAGGAATAAATATGTATATATCCACATGATATATATTAATATATCATATACATATATAAAAAGAGACAGAATGAGAAGGGGGAGGGAGAGAAGTATCGGTATGTTACTTCTGGAATTTACATCTAGGCTCCAAAAAGGGCTACCCAGTAATCTGGATTTGAAATGCAAAGAAGCGCAGGAGTCATACAGCATTTATCCAGCCTTCCATAAATTGAATTCATCCTTTCTGGGGCTGGATAGTGGCTATGGGAGCCCAGGAATGATGCAGTTTCTTTAAGGAGTTGTCAACAGATGTTATCTTATTGCCTGATGCACTCCACTTCACTCTTTCCCTTTTAAATTTGGATCCACAGGTCTAACCCAAAATATATCTCTGGTTTACATAGACTCTATTTTTCCAAAAATTATATGGCATCCATCTTAATAATAATTTCCTAAATGGATTATTAATTTCATTATGCTCTATAAATGTCATTATAATTTATTATTTTCTCATTGTTGATCAAAACAGTTTCTCATCGCTTGTGTTAATGGGAATGAATTTGTTTGAAACACTGCATTCGATCTGCATGCAAAGAATGAACTATGGTAGTTACCCAAGTTTAGGATGAAGGATTACAAGCACAAATATAAAAACAAATTCACAACTTTTTTCATATTTTGCTTAAATAAGGAAAACAAGCAATTTAATTTAAATATTAATGTAGCCACACTTGGTAACCATGATCCACAAAATATATTTTTTCACTACAGGTCAATGAAACATCCTGATTTTTTAGTTCTGTTTAATTTACTCCTTTTGTTGAATTTATCATTAAAGTAGTATCAGTTTCTTATGCCAAAAAAACCACCCTTTGGCCTATTTAGGTATCATAACATCTAATAAAAATAGTGTTTTAGAATCATCAAAAAATGTTGTCCTAGAAATGTTATCTTGTGGGACTTGAAGAGGTAATCATTTATTAGTATTTTGGTTTGGAACAAGAAAAGAATGCAAATGCATGATTTTCTCAGAATGCTGTAATGTAACATTCTATTATGTAAACCAGATGACTCCATGCTTTTCCCTATTGAGCATTTATAGGTAAACAATTATTTTACTTGACTCATTCAGTATTTATTTTGGTGGGGGTCAATATTCAGAACTGGTTAAGGTTCCAGCATGGGGCATAACAAATGGAAGTATGGTTCAACAAGCCCATTCTTTTCCTTGGACTTTTTTCATATGCCTATGGCTAACAAAACAAGAGATTCTGAGAAGAGTGACATTATGGAATGAAATCCCGATTATTATTTTTTAAAAAAATATCTTTTGAAAAAATGAAAAAAATGAAATATCTACAGCACTAATTCCCATACTATTATTCTTTGCTTTAAAAATAATACATGAAATAATCATAGGCAGTATAAACAACACTATGAACAGCTTGAAATGTTCTAAACAAACAGGTGCAAGGGGAACACTTTGCCCCTCTTTTTCAATTTTTCTTTAATGTGTGTGAAACTGAGTTTGTGCTTTTCCTTATAAAGGCATGGGCCTTAAAATATTTGACTACATCAGTAGTTACAACAGTAGCAAATTTCTCTTTGCTATGGAAAGGTAGGGTTTTTTTTTACTCATTGAAATAAACTTCCCACTATTCTGCTAGATCTCCATCTTAAGTCTCCATCTTAATTTTTAAGGGCAGACATATTATTAAGGGCAACAGGGTAAGAATATATTAAAGTACTTCATTTAAATAGTACGTTTTTACATTTCATAGTGGGAGAAAATATTTCAGAAGACTTTCATTTTTTCCTCCTAATGTCCTTTCCTTTCCTTTCCTCCCCCCCCCCCCTTTCCCAATTTTGGGCCCTGGAAAAGAAAAAGAAAAATGTTTACATGCAAGTTTTTATATTTCCATTCTACCTGCCAATTTGTACTGATATTATTGAAGAGATATATCGAAGCTTTAAAATGTGTACTGATCTCTAGGGAAACAATGCCTACTTCTGACACTACTACTGAGAACAATGTGACAAAGCACACTAAAAATTACCTAACATCCAGGTAAGTCTAGGAAAGAAAACTGAGTCTTAATTTACCATCCTATTTAGTGTTTAAGTCTGGGAAACATTGGAGAACAGGGCCATGCTATGGTCCACGGGGTCACGAAGAGTTAGACACCACTTACCGTGACTTCCCCGAAAATAAGATATCCCAAAAAAATAAGCCCTCCTCCAAAAAATTAAACCTTCCCCTGAAAATAAGCCCTCCCCTGAAAATATTTAAACACCTGTGTAGACGGTCGCCGCCATTTCCTCTGGTTAGGATTAGGGAGGCAGAACTGAAAATCAGGTAAGATGGCAAGAAGAACCCAGTCTTGTTCCACGTACCCCAAAATAATAAGACCACCCAAAAAATAAGGCCAAGCGCTTATTTCAGGGTTCAAAAAATATAAGACAGGGGCTTATTTTCGGGGAAACACGGTAGTGACTGAACAACAACAACAAATTAGTGTTTTAGAGCTAGAACTTACTGAATCAAATAAAAGAGGTGAAACCACCTATGAGGTCTCCCTCAAAATAAAGTAATGACACAAGAGATTTTCCAGGTAATATTTATGATGGCTTGATTAGCAGATACCCATACATTTATCCATGGGAATGGGGCTGGTTACCAAGTCAGTGCTGATAACAGTACTCCCCTAGTTTACTTATACATTTCATAGTGCATTAGTAAACAAAACTCTTATACTAGGCAGCACTGTGTACTCTCTATATTAATTTTAAATGTAAGAATCAATATATGAGGCAATTTCTTCTAACAGTTGATTATCTAATATGATTATACGTTAAGTATAATAAGACAAATGAGCACATTCCCATTTTTTACATGTACAAGTTTGCCTTAAAAATATGCCTGAACATATTACAGATAATATTCCAGGTGATTCTTAAAGTAAACATTTTCTTTTCTTTTACAATGGAATTAATCTGATATGAAATCCATTTCATGTTTTTAACATCAGTGAAGTATGCAGAGACCTATTTAATCTGTCCAGTATTTGTGCAGGGTTTTAAATGAAGCATACAAAATCGACAATGTTCTACCTTCTTGTCATGTAGATCCAGATGTTTCCAATTATTGGCCTTTAACTGATGAAGTTCATCAAATTTCATACTAATATTTTCTATGGACAACTGCAGCATATCCCAAAACCCTGCTAAATCTTGGGAGGCTGGTCTCGGGTGTGCATTGGGATTCTGTGTGAGAAAAAAGAATAGGAAATAGAAATAGGAAAGAAAGCCACAAAAAAAATTCTAAGTTCTTGAAAAAGTCAGTTGGAATTTTGCTTTTTATTTCTAATGATGTTGACTACCTTACCACATCTGATTCATATGGAATAATAATACAAGTTGATTAAATTAACTAAGCCATCATACACTGAGGCAATGGCAGAGTCTTACAAATATAATAGTTTCAGCACAACCAGTATGGATAGCATATGCTGTAAAGCAGTGGTCCCCAACCCCCGGGCCACGGACCAGTACCAGTCCGTAGATCAACTGGTACCGGTCTGTGGATCAATTGGAGTTGAAGTCCACGCATCTTCAAACTGCCAAGACGAGCCGCCCCA
>JANHGD010001131.1:0-12189 GCA_027560375.1 Imantodes cenchoa
TTCTCTGTGGGAGCGATAACCCTTTGGAACGACCTCCCGGTAGAACTTCGGTTGACGCCCGACCTTAATACCTTCCGCAAAAAGCTGAAAACATTGCTATTCCAACAGGCGGGTCTCGCCTAAATGAAATCAGAATTTTAAATTAGGGGTGAGATTTTGGGGTTTTAAACTACAGCCTAAATTGGTTTAATTTGATTTTAAATTTGTATTGTATAATATTTATTTATTTTCTATTTATTGTATATTGTTTATTTTATTCTGGGCTGTGAACCACCCTGAGTCCTTCGGGAGAAGGTGCGGTATATAAATTTAATAAACTTAAACATAAACTTAAGTACCTTTTGTCCAGTGGGTTAAGCAAAGCCCCAGCAGCAGGGTTCTGCCATTGCTTGGTGACAGATTCCACAAACAAGTTGGGTGTTGGAATGATCTCAACTTGTGATGCAGTCTCAGTAAACAGAGAGTCTACCTGTGGAGCGTTGGCAGAGGATGTAGAGGCTAGGGGAGAAATGTTTGCTGTGAGCTTCGCCTTGTGAAGGAGAGATCTGAAGAGGCCTGGATGAAATAGGCCAGTGGTTGCTGGGGGGGGGGAGGGGCGAGTACCACATCATCTGAAAACTGGAGCCCCTGCTGGTCAACCTCCTCCTGTCCCTCAGACAGCTGTCCCTCTTCCGCCTCCTCCATAGACTCAATAGGAGGTAAGGAGGAAGCTGCCCCAAGTTCAAGATCCCCCTGAGGTTCATCCCAGTCCCCTTGTTGGGGATAGTCCATGAAGCCATAGGACTGGTTGGGGCCTGTCTGCTGAGAGGCCATGCCTCTGATGCCTGCCTCTATCCCTTCTCTAATGGCAGCATTTATCCTATCTTGGACCTCCCTGTTTTGTAGGGGGTCTGCGGTGGGGGGGCTCAACTCCTGTCCCTGAGTAGACGTGGGTGGATGTTCAGAGGAGCCCCAGACATCCACCTGGGGCAGACAGAGGTCTGCATTATCAAGGGATAAGGAGTCTATAGACCAACCAACAGATCGCTTGTGAGCTCAGTGAGGGTCAGATACCTTGTCCCTATGGGCCATGGTGTTCCCTGAGGCACCCTGGGCCTGTGGCATTGACAGGGATGCTGGCCGGGTGATGCCTCCTGCACCTGAGTAGGGGCAGCTCTGGCAGGCGCCTTGTGGCTCTGGCTTTGCCCCTGAGCATGCATAGCTTTGTTATGGTGGGCCTGCAGTGCCCTCTCATGGGGGGAGCAATCCCTGCTGGTTGAGGCTGAGGGGGGTGAGGCCTCTGCCCCTTTAGCCGACTGGCCAGTCCTTGCTTTGGACTTGGCCTTTGGTGGCTTATCTGCCATGACTTCACAAATTGGTGGCTCAGTGAAAGTTTGGAGCCGCGCTAGCACCTGTCAGCTAGCGCGCACGTTGGCCTGTTGATGAGGGGCGCGGCTTGCTGCTGCAGATGGGCAGTGCCCAGTCGGTTGGTCTGCACGTGCGTGCTGGGGCGACAACACCAGAACTGCAGGCGGGGCGGATACGGTCGGTCGAGTGTGGTTGCGCCTCTCGCACCTGTCAGCTGGTGTGTGTGTGTATAAGCTGGCGGCGCATGGAAATGAATCGGCAGGCGGCTTGACTTCTCCTGGCAGCAGGAGATCGGAGCAAGCGGCTGCAGGCTGACAGAGCGCTCTGCAGTCCGATAGCGGTGCCCGCGCTTGCCAGCTGGTAAGAATGACAGCGGGCGGCGGGCGGGGAGGTTGATGGAGCGGATGCCCCTCCTGCGATGGGGGCTGAAGACGTAGTCATGTGTTAGGGCCTGTCGTAGGCAGCTGCTCAGATGCCCTAATCGCTGGCTCTGCTCCAACCAATGATGTCAGCTTCTCATAGATTCACAACGAACTTTCGCGCCCAAAGCCTCAGTATGACAGTTGAATAGGCAAGTCATAGTAGGCCTCAGATCCGGGCTAGGCAATACAGGTTAGGCCTCACTATGGAATAGGTGAAAAGGATGGGCCTCACTAAAAACGCTGGGGCAACGAGACAGCTACCTCTCCCAGCCCACCCAGATCAATAAGCCCTGCCGGTACGAGGGAATACAGGTTCCAGCCGGTGGGAGAGGAACAGTGGCTGCTCAAGCGCTTGACTTCTGCGGCTTATGTCAATGTCCAGTACCTCTCTCCCTTGTCACTCGTTCAGATGGCCTGTCACTGACGTTCTGATGGGGGGTGACAGGTACCTCCACAGCCAGATGGACTTAGTAGGCCAAGGCCTAGGCTGGAGGCCTAGTCAGTGAGTGGGGCACAGCCCGCATGCCCCTCTACCCAAGGAATGACCAGAGTCACCAGGGGCGGACTTACAGACTTGAACTCTGAAATTTTGGTTAGATGACTATTCTCTTTAGCTGGTGAAGATCCTCTCAGGAAAAGAGAACGTTGTCCTAACCTGGCTAGGACCGAGTCTAGAGTGGGGGGGTGTCTGTAAAAGGGCACCTTTTATACTTCAGACTTGGTCCTGATTGGCTAAAGGGCAGTGTCTTCCCATCCTTGGAGGCTAGCTCCACCCACTATGGAGAATCAGTTTTGTTCCCCAAATACCTTTTTTATATCGGGCTGTTTAAAAAAAAAATCTATTCCCCTATCTTACATTCCAAAGCACACACAATGATTTCATTGCAGTACAAAATGAGAACAATGCATAATTTCTTGCACACTTACCTGACAGTGGCCTGAAGTCTGGGTAATTGTTACTGATTTAGTAAAGAGATTAAGTGCATTATTGGGGCCACACATGTCATATATCACAAACAAAGAGACCTGCACAATACCTGGTCAAATTAAATAATATAACTCTGAGTTCAATAATGCATTTAATCTCTTTACTAGATCAGCTTTCTATAGGTAAACTATCGGGCTGTTAACTACATCTTCACTTAACATTACTAAAGCTGGAAAAAAAGCATTGTTGATGCATAAAGAAGATATACTGACATATTTGCACATACTTATTCAAATATGAAACTGCCTTTCTCATTTTATTTCATTCTTCCAATATTTTTGAGGAAAAAACTGGAAGAAATAATAAAGTCCTCAAGATAAATAAATATGAATAGAAACAAAGAATAACCAAGCATCTAGAATAGCATAAAAACCACAGAATAAAGTTGCCTGCATAGAAGTTTGTTCCAAAGAAACAGCTAATACATTTATTAAAAGATGTCAGTACTGTTATATAAAATACAAGCACCAACTTACTACAAGCAAAAGACAAACTAATATATAGCACAGTTGTAGTGTAACTGAATATCCTAGATGCACAATCAATAAACAAGAAGTAAAGTCAAACAGTGTGCCACCAAAATGATACATCACATTGAAAAATAAGATCAGCATGCTAAGATCAGATAGAAGCAAGCTAGAACACCCAAATGTAAAGAAGTTAAAAAACAAGAAGTCTTGGATAGGATGACCACAAAAATAATGACAATGAATCATGATATGTAGCAATGTTGACTCTACTTATCAAACAGGATAGTTAGGCATGAATGTTGCAAGTTCATCAGACAGTTGAAGAAGAGGGCATCAGAAGACTATCTGAATTGAAGATGCACTGAAGCTAGTATAACACGAAGGCCTACCAAATACTGTAGACACATTAGCAGGAAAACTGCAGAAAGAGGCAGAAGAGCTCATTCTGGCTGCAGAAAACCAAGCCTTAAGAGCAAATGCATACAAAGTCAGAATTGAAAAGATAGCAACATATAGCAAATTCCCTCCCGCAAAGGAACAGTGGACCACCTAGATAGCTGCAAGAAGATCACTTAAACTCTATGACTTTTTTCTTTTTCTAACAACGGAAGACATTTTTAAAGGCATTCTCTTCTTTTTGAATGGAGCAAATCTAATCCTTTCATTCATGGCTGGCCACTCTGTGGGCTGTTTTAATGATCTTCACAAAAGTCCTATCTGGATAATAGATCTCAATATGTGAAGTACTGTGAATAGCACTGTCCTTAGAGATATGACAGAAGTACCTGAGTTGCAGACACTGTACTGATCAAGACTGGCTTTTTAGTGATATTACCAGAACCGCATAGAAGGGGAAACTTCTTACTGTTCTTCTACTAAAATCTACATATACCCATATAGATTGGAGAATCACCCCTTTCTCAGAAGCTGCATACTGGCTTGATATTTAGACTGGACTATTCCCAAACTTAGCTTGAATTTTTTTCAATATTGATTTGTTGGCTTATGTTCTGGTTGAAATGCCCTGTCCAGAAATCTATTCCATTTACACTTGAAACATATTATAAGTTTATGTACCAAGTTTGAAATATTAATTCAAAAGAATTAATTATATTATATAATTAATTATATATTGTATTATATATAATTATATATATATACTGTTATTATATACTGTATGCCAACAACTCTGTTACATTATTCTGACATTATGTTTATATATTGAAGAATAAATGGGCTATATATCCCAAAGTATTTCTGAGGAATTAAGGAGGGGATATAACCAAATGGGCAGTTTCAATTGTTACAAGAGTTCTGCCCCTTTGGTAAATGTATCATAACATTTCTCAGAAGTACAGTACAAAAGGTTTGTGATATAATGGAATACCCCCCCTTTTTTTTTTGACAAAATAATTGATTCAGCAGTCAGCTCTGAGCATAGATCATTAGTTTCTGAAGTAATATTGTTACAGTACAAATGCACAAGAATGGTTTTTGGTGATGACAATCTCTGTGATCCAAATATTTATTATTTATTTTTTCCTTTTGTTACATGAGACTTTTAAAATGATCAACAACGTTGATTTATAAGGTATTAGAATAAATGTCTCATTTAAGAGAAATATTAAACAAATGGATAATCATATACATAATGTGCAGTGTCTCAACTAGGTATCATTGACTTTGAGAAATATAAGAAATAAACAGCCTTATATATTCGAAGTGGTAGTTGCTAAAGTAGTCTTCGCTGTTTATTTTGGCTCCACATCTCAGGAATATATGTTTGAACAGAAAATCAGAATAATTTTGTAATTATGTTTTAAACTTCAGCTAGTGGGTTCGCTGAAGATATAGAAGTAGCATAGGAACTGACCTGTGATCTGGGTTAGAAGTGGGATTTGCATTTGTGTATTTCATTGCAAAGTATAATTTCAGAAATCAGTAGGAAAATTCAAAAGCATACAAAAAATTACATAGCTTTCAGAATGGTCTCTTACTAGGAGAAAACAGAGGTGAACTATTCTTTTTGCCTAAGTAAGTGAAACGATTTACAAAATTACTGATGTTTTATAATATACTATCAAAGATGTTGGAGAAGATTATCTGAAGTAATAACAACAATGAACACAATATTCACCATATCATAACATGCCATTATTTCCCCTTTTCTGATAAACTAAAATGAATCAAGTAGAATGAGTGCTCCAATCTAATTGGAACATTCGAAAGCACAATGAAATTATTATTCAATAATGGAATGTGCTGCAACAACATTCAAAGCAAACTAAAAATATTCATTGTTAGTCTGTCTTATAATTAAATGTAAGAAAAACATCTAGCCTAAGAAACCAGGAGTCTATGAATTGTAGTCCGCCTTTAGCCATAAAACCAGCAGGGGGATCTTGGGCCAGTCACTTTATCTCAGCCAAACCCACTTCAGGGTTGTTGTTATGGGGAAAATAGAAGGAAGGAGCATTGGTATGTTCACTGCCTTGGGTAATAAAGGCAGGATGCAAATAAATAAATAAAATAAAAAGTATAACAACAAGACCTCACAAATTTATTTGAAGTTCATGCTGCCAACTTGCCTTCAGCATGTCATAAACAATAGTAAGCCTTGAAGAACATTTAAATGTAAGCCTTCAAATCATGAATTATATCTCAATAGTGTTAATTGTTGCAGTGTCATGTAATGTTTGAAAATATTTTTCAAGGTAAGGCCTAAACAATGCTTAATTTCCATCCTTCTGGCATGCTCATCTTGAAAAACAAAGTAAGATGTAAGTTATTATTCTCTCAGGGCACCAGACATAATCTAAATACATATTCAATGTTCAGTATACCATTAGAAAATGTATCTGGGCAGAAAATTTTAAAAATTGATTTCTTTTATAAAATGAAAATGAAAAAAGAAGAAACCTAGATTAAAATACACCATTATTTATAGAAACACCAGAATATTTGCGAATGCTAGTGTAAGAATGATCACACAGTCCTTCAGGAACTAAGCTGCTTGACAAACCTCTTTATAAAATTCTACAAGGGTTTTTTTGAAACTGAAGAATATTCTTAATTTCCAGGGTTGAACAATGTTTATCATTATCCTTACAGTTTTACACCATCAAATTGAAGAGATTTTGAAAATAAATTAACCTTTTTGGTACCATAATAATACCCTTTTCAGCTTAGTCCAAAATGGTTTATCCTTGATACCTAACATTTTATAACTCATTTAAGCATTTTTTTCATATATCTGTCTAGCTAAATGTAAAATATTGTTTTTCTGCTGTAGTCATCTTTTTACTGAGAGAATAATCTGAGTTACTGAACAGTCAATTTCTATTCATTACAATAAAAAATTAAATAAAGTTGAAATGACTTTGATTAGTCTCCCATTCTAGATCTAGTTGAACAACCTGGATTCAATATTTATTGATTTAGGAGTAAACCTGATTTAATTCTCTGGGACTGAATTCTCAAAAAACACGCATGCATTGTAAAACTATTACATGAAATTACAGAATTGGTCTCTGGAATAAGAAGTGTGTGACTATACTGTATTAAGAATTAATTCAAAGACATTTCCTACAATCTTCAAAAATATATGAAATTATAATATTATATTGTATTAATTGTTGAATAGTTTAGCAGGTTGTTGAACAAGCTGAACAAGTCTGGAACTTTTCTATCTTTGTTATTGTTCCTGGATGTATGATTAAGATTCTATTACTGTGCCATATTTACTTTTATTTGCTTTATTGGTAAACCAAATAATAAGAAAAGCCTCATTTTATTATGTTAATTGGTTATTTCACAATGGTGCTTTCCCCATTCAGGGATGTCATATATCCTCATCCATAAGCTTGGGTGAAGATATTCTTGAATGCTATAAAGAATAAAACAACAATTACTTCAAATTGAAATATTTGTCTTTCCCCTCAAATAAATTATAAAGAGACTCATTTCTTCTTTCATAACTTTAACCATAATATCTACACAAAGGATTACATTACTCCCAGCCAATCTAGTTCACGCCAGATAGTAAGGAAAATGGGAACTGTCATTCAATATCTTTTGAAGGAATCATCTTATTGATTCTGTGCCAATTATTTCACTAAATATTATTCATATCTTCCATGAAGTATCATGCATAGATAAGATGAAAGTTCTTGAGTGACTTTCTCAAAATAAATTAGTTGGTTGTTTTGGGGGATAGTTCCAGGGAATTATATGTTGGATCTAGTCATAGCATTGCCAATATGGGAAGAAAAATGGGGTGGAAGTATATGAAATCTGAAAGTGAGAAACAGTTTGTTCTGGTTGCTTTCTGGATTTTTTTAAAGTAATGTTATCATCAGATGAAAATATTAAGCTTCAATATAGCATGAAGTGTTTGGAGAGAAAATACATTTTGAGAATCAAATGAACTGTAGGGTCCTTAAAGGGCTTTTTATCACATGTGCATCTACAGCCAGGCTTCAAACAGTTATATTATATTATACCTGTAGTGAAAAGCAATCCATAACAGATGGTATAAGGTTTGTAGTAGTCAAAGTCAAAAATACAATTTTTTGGTTTTACCAATTACCAAAAAGATCATACTTTGTCTTTCATTTATTATTTATTATTAGTAGTAGTAAGCTAAAGTTTTATGATACCGTTGACTAGCTGCTGCTACTGCTGCTGCTAGATTGTACACATTAAGATATTAACTTGATGTTACATTATGATAAGCAGATTAAACAGGAAAACAGGAAAAGAGAGTAGCCTACAAGAATTGGTATGCACAGAAAATTGTCAAAGCAGGTCAGAGCTGAACACTATTGGGATTTATAGAATAGAATTCTTTATTAGTCAAGTATGATTAGACACACAAGGAATTTGTCTCCGGTGCATAAGCTCTCAGTGAACATACAACCAGTAGCGGGTTGCTACCTGGACGGTCCACTCTGCCGTCGCGGTAGTGCCACTAAAATTGAGCAACGGCTCCAGTGCCGTTGCCGCTGGGCTGTTGCTGTCACCATCTTTTTTGGTTTTTGGGGTTCTGCGCATGCATCGAAGCTGAAATCTCACGCGGGGACGCTTGCCCAAATGAGATTTCCGCTCATTTTCCCTTCCGCACATGCACAGAAGCAAAAATGAGCCAAAATCTCGTTCAGGCAAGCGTCCCCGCATGAGATTTCGGCTTCTGCGCATGTGCAGAAACCAAAGCGTGCGCGGGGACATGCGTGTGGGGACACGCACCCCCACCCACAGCGTCAGGCTGCGTGAGCATCGCACCGGTAGGGTGCGATGAGTGGACCCCCCCCCCCTGCATACAACAGTAGTGATAGATCATTATCGTAGTCATTGTAAAAATACATTCAACATAAAACATTAGATACAACAGTTATTGTTAGTCATGGATACTAAATAAACAACATAAATCATATTAGGATACTAATTAAATAATTTAAATCGTAAGATACAAGCAACAAAGTTATAGTCATAACAAGATAAAATGATAGGTAGTGGGAAAGATGAGAATAATGATGGTAATACTTCCTTTCTAGATAGTTTGACTGTGTTGTAGGAATTAGTTGTTTAGCAGAATGCAGTTACCTATAGTGTCATTTTGGGGGTAGAAATTGAAAGAGTTTATGTTCAGGGTGCGAGAGTCTGTAGATATTTTCACAGCCCTCTTTATGACTAGTGCAGTATATAGGTCCTCAATGGAAGGCAGATTGGTAGCAATTGTTTTTCTGCATCTAATTATCTGTTGAAGTCTGTGTTTGAGTTGATTGGTTGCAGTGCCAAACCACACAGTGCAAATGACAGACTCAGTAATTCCTCTGTAGAACTGTATCAGCAGCTCCTTGGGCAGCCTGAACTTTCTGAGTTGGTGCGGGAAAAACATTCTTTGTTTTTTGATGACATATTTGACGTTAGGTATCCATTTTAACTCCTCAGATATTATAGTACCTAGAAATGTGAAGGTCTCTACTGTTTATACTGTGTTGTCTACTATTGTAAGAGGTGATAGTATAGGAGGTTTTCTCCAAAAATCAACCATAATTTCTACGGTTTTGAGTGTGTTTAGTTCAAGATTGTTCCATTTGCACCACAAGGCTAGTTGTTCAACCTCCCATCTGCATGCAGATTCAGAACTTATACAAACAACTGGACATGAAAGAAAGCAAGAAAAATATCTATACATTAGCAAAAGCACACACCAAGGAAGGACAAGATATTGAACATTATGTATGTGTGAAAGATAAAGATGGCCAGGGACTGTAGGTCAAATACAAAATGTTTGAATGCTGGCAGCAGTATTCTCATCATAGATTCTATCAAGAAAGAACAGTAACATGACGTCCTCTGGATCTAGCTCTATGCTAATGATGGCCTGGGCATCCTGCCACCATTATATAAGGTGATATATATATTGTCTTACATATCAGAAATGAAAATATAGTGAAAAACCACACCTTCTGGTAGTACAAAGTGATGGCAGCATTAATGAAGAAGCGTGAACACAGCATGCCAAAGTATCTAAAATTGAAGGTATATAAAACAATGGTATGCCCAGTGGCTTTATATAGCACTGAGTGCTGGCTATCCACCAAATGCATTGAGTGCTGTTTACACCCAGGGAGATGCGAATATTTCATTGATAATTAGGTGTTTCTTTCCTTGACTATGCCAGAAATGACATAGTATAGCAGCAAATACTTGAGAAAATGCAGAAGAAACACTTACAGCCATGTCCTATGAGCAGCACCCCACACTGTCACCTGCATCGCCTTTGGCTTTAACACAGATGGCAAGCACCCACATGGAAAGCCAAAGCAAAAATGGCAAGACACCATAAATGCAGAAGTGAAAATAGCACTTAGACTTATATACCACTTCACAGTGCTTTTTTACAGCCCTCTCTAAGCAGTTTACAGAGTCAGCATATTACCCCCAACAATCTGGGCCCTCATTTTACTGACTTCAGAAGGATGGAAGGCTGAGTCAGCCTTGAGCCTGGTGAGATTCGATCTGCCAAACTGCTAGCAGCCAATGATCAGCATGAGTAGCCTGCAGTACTGCACTCTAACCACTGCACCACCGTGGATCAATATAGTGCTTGTTGATCCAAAAGCGGATCTTGCACCTGTGAAAATAATACTAGGAACATGAAGATGATGAGGATGACGATGATGACGATGAGGATGCCTAAGAGGTGGAGGGTATAAATATATATAAACATAAATATGCATATACATAAAACCTCTACCTCCTCAATCTATTCCTTGGACATATTCCAATTGTTTCTTACAGACATTTCACCCCAACGTAATAGCAATGAGCTATTTTGCATGAGATTACTGGTGATCATCATTTCTAATAAGAATTAAAATGTTTAAAAATAGTGGTGAATCCATTTAAATGTGACTAGAGTACGTTCCTCTTCTTCTGTGAACAGTTCAATGCTGCAAAACTCTTACATGAATTTTTTCTTTTATACTTGATTATGATAATTTTGACTAGCAAGGAAGACATTTTATCTGAAAAATATGGCATCCTACATAATGTACAATGTATCAGTGAATCCTTGCTGAAAATGAAATATTAAGGGGTGGGGGAGGTTGGACAACACTATCATAAGAATTCATAAACTGAAATTTTCAAGCAACGATGTGATTTGCTAATTCATTTCTTTTTCACCTTGTGTCACTTGAATGCTTTCAAATAGAAAACTTTCCTGGATTTTTTTTTATGCTGTTGTTATTTTCCCTTTTTATCTTTATCTTTTTTTCTGACTCCCTTTGCCTAAGTGCTTAAGGTGCTGTGCTCCCCATGTCTTTAAGTGCTGAAAGTTCCAGCAGGTATATAAATGGATTGTTTCAAAGGCAGAGTACTTTCTCACTCTCTTTGCTTTAATTAACTCAACCTAAGGCTGAATTCAGAAAACTTTCCCACCAGGTGCTTTATTTCAAGCACTTTCTCTCAGTTTCTTTCAGTTTTTAACAAAGTGGCTCATAGAGCACCCACTGAATTGTATATATCCTGATATTCGCATCAGTGGTGGGTTGCTCCTGGTTCAGACCAGTTTTAGAACTGGTAGCGGCTGTGGTGGGAGGCTCCGCCCACCCTCCCAGGACACTTCTGTGCATGCACGAACCAGTAGCAAACTAATTCAGAACCCACTACTGATTCACATACATGTGCACACATGCATGTGTGCGTGCAGGCGCGCACACGCACACAAACACACATGCACACACATACATACATAATTTCCTGTATCCAATAGCTAAAGCAAGTCTCTTTTGGAACAGGAGCCCAGGATCAAGGATTAGCAGCCTTGTAGGAATTCTTCTATTATGCACTTTGGAAGATAAGGAATTCAAGTATGATTAGAAAAATGCTTCTTAACAAAACTGTTAATGAAAAGAGTAATCTCTTCCAAAAGATAAAATGAATCAGGCAAGGGAGAGAGACATGGTGAACATCCCTTGTTACATTTTAGCCCTTCAGATCTAAAACACAGACGATGCTCATCCTGAGCACCTAAAAAAGATGAATTTGATTCAGTAATGACTTAACTTATTTAAACTACTTTTTCTTAAACTACTATATCCAGTTGATCAAAAGGTGATGAGATATATACATAAATGGTATCACAACATGCCTGTTTGGATATATTATATCCAGACTACATTAAAAAGGGAGGAGGTCTGCCCATTACTAGACACTTGTATTTTTCACAAACATTTCACAGTGGAAATGTTTCTGTCTGATCATTTCAATTATTCAGCCTGTTTATGTGATTTATGCAATTTTATACTCAAGTAATTTAGGTAAAGCAAGACCAACATGAAATTGTTTCCAATTTCCTTAGAATGTTTAGAAAGGCTCATTGTAGAATAGAATAGAATAGAATAGAATAGAATAGAATAGAATAGAATAGAATAGAATAGAATAGAATAGAATA